>WTSP01011031.1:0-108327 GCA_025331215.1 Actenoides lindsayi
GGGAGAGGACAAGACGAACTGGCCTCAAGCTGCACCAGGGGAGGTTTAGGTTGGAGCTGAGGAACAATTTCTTCCCCTTGAGGGCAGTGGTGGAGTCCCTGTGATCCCTGGAGGGGTTTTCAAGCCATGGAGCTGTGGTACTATGGGTTAGTGGTGCCCTGGCAGTGCTGGGGGGAACACCTGGACTTGGCAATCTGAACGGTCTCTCCCAACCAAAACGATTCCATGATTCTGTGGCAGGGGGTAGACATCCACAAGACCTGCCTGCACCCTGCAGAGCACCCCGAGGCTGCCCTGGCTGCTCTGCTGGGGACATTTGGTGTCCAGCTGCACCATTTAGCAATGCCATCTTGACCAAAGGGCAACAGCTCATTAGGTCCTGTCCAGAACTGCACTGCTCTGACACTAGGAGGTAGCTGGGGGTAGAAAGTGAGATCTGCTCTGTGCTTGGAGAACTTGACTCCCAGACCACACAAGTCTGACTTTATGCAACCAGGAATTCAGACCGAATTCCTAGAGCTTCTGAGCTCTTGTGCCGGTGCTTTCCATCAACACTGCAGCATCTCATCCTGAGCTGTGATGTTTGGGTCTGATTCTGCTTACTCCTAACCCAGCAAAGCCCAGGAAAACCTCAATAACTCCACTGAGGTTTCTGCTTCGGGCACTGCCATGAGAAGAGAATTAAACCGTGGCAACATGAGCTAGAGACAACCCTGTGAGCCAGGGATCTTCCTTCTAAGCACTGATGGTAGCCCCTGGACCAGCACCTAGGCTTGGCTGCTTCTGGCAAGATCCTCGTTTTATGGCTCTCACATGTGCATCCCCCCCAGCCTGGTCAGTGCCTGTGACCCCAAAGGTGCTGAGATAGCTGAAGAACCTGAAGACCCTTCCAGATTTCACCCCTTGGTTTCAGGCTGCTGGGTCATCTTTGCAGAACCGAGAGCACCACACAAGCCCTGGGACACTCAGCACCCGTGTGCCCTCCCACCCATCTCCACACCAGCACCAGCCCTTCCCAGCAGGGCTGGGAGGACCTCCACTGCTGCAGCTTTCCCCTGCTGCTCCGTGACATCGCTCAACGTTTACTTTATGTGACTGAGGACACAAGTCCAGGCCTATTTCTTGATCCCACCGTGCCTATGAAACAAGCCTCTTTGGGCAGTTTCCTTCTGGGAGTAAACTGTCATTTTTCACCACATAAAATTTTATAAGTTTCAAGCAAATGGAAAATGGATTTTATTATTTTATTTTTTTTTATATATCTTTTTTTTCTTTTTCTTTTTTTTCTCCCCCTGAATGTTTTATGGCTGCAAAAACAGAATTTGTGGTTTGAACTGTTAAGGTTTGATGCAGAGGGCTATGGAACCTTTTATGTAACCCGCTGGCCTGAATAATTATCAAAATATTTTGCTTTCCACTCTTTCTAAGCCTCTGAATCAGAAAGAAACAGCGTATGCAACCTTTTGACCACAAAATAATAATACTAAGAAAGCCCCCTTCAGAAGCCACGCTCATGGAGCTGCCCCAGGGAAGGTTGGTAGATCACAGCAGCAACCACAGCACCAGAGCTTATCAGTCCTTGGCTGGGGAGAGGGGACCTGGGGGGTGCAGGAATGGACCTCACCTGGAGAAGGACTTTCATGCAAAGCAGCTGGTTTCAGAGGATGAGGAAACTGCTGAGCTTAGCGAAACGCAAGGGAGAGCTGGCTCGGCTGAAGAACAACCTGGATGGAACAGGTTGCCCAGGGAAGCTGGGGATGCTCCATCACTGGGTGTGTGTTCAAGACTGTGTTGGATGTGGCTTTGAGCAACCTGCCCTAGTGGGAGTTGGAACAAGATGATCATTAAGGTCCCTTCCAACCCAAACCATTCTGAGATGGAACGCTACTGGCATCAGGCACAGCTTCCAGTTTTTCAAAGAGTGACATCATATTCACTATCTCTCCAAGCACCTCAGACCTAGTTCGTCTTCTCTGCCCTTCAGTCAAATACTGTTTCTGTATTATTATTAGCCTGACAGGAGTATTTAAAAGCCATCACACAGGTGGCAAAAGCCAGCACCCGTGGTTACAAAGCTTACAGAGGTAGATGACTTTTGCACATGTTCACCCAGTGTCAGAGATGGGGACTGTACCAGGTACTGGTTTTGGGGGTTCCAAGACCAATATCCATAACTGAATTGACAAGTATCAGCAGGAAGGAATTTTTCCTTCAGTACCAGGGAAGAGTTGATGCCAAGAGCCCCATCCTGGCAGGATGCAACATCCTTTCTACCCTGACCCTGCTGCTCCTCTTCACCGAGCTCACCCAGACCTACGTAGCAGGAAATTCTAATGCTTTTCAAGCAGACATAGCACGAGGTGTGAACAACTCCACCTCCAGACTTACTTTACTCCCAGAATTACTGTAGTCTCTTAAAGAACACAGACATTGTGCTCCCACTGCTCCCTGTAACTCTGCTTCCTTCTGCTTCAGCTTTACCTACACTTCTGTGTTCAAATAGAGAATTTCAATGCTTTGAGAGTGAACATGTGGGGTGTGCATTTTTGCACAGCAAGCAGGGAATTGCTATTCCCAATCTGACCCATTAATTTCATCTTTAAGTGGAAAGTCAGGGGGTTGATGGCATTAATGTTTTTATTACATCTTGCCTTTCCTAGAAGAGATGTATTTTATTTTTTAATTCATTCCAAATTTCTTCAGTCCTCTCCGCTTTTGGGCAACATATTTTGACTGCTGAAAGTCCAAAAGAAATGTTAGAACACTAGAAGTAAAAACGGTCAGCAAGGACAAGGACTCTTCCTGACCAGCTCACCCAGACAGAGCAGTCACTTTGAAGACCTAAAGATGCCAAAGCCTCTTTTAAAAATTCTGAGTTCAACTCCTTTTGGTGCATTTTCAACCCCAAATAATAAGGGATGCTCTGCCTGTGCTGGTGCCAGCACTCGCAAGGAACAGCCCAGCCAACGTGATGCAAGGCTTTTGGTTCAACCCCACAAGCAACATTTGTGACATCCTGGACAAGAATTAATCAGGAATGGCCTAGTTATTGCTGGTTTTACCTTGGGGCAAGGGAAATGGGCCAGATGACCTCTGAGGGTCACTCCCCATCCTACAGTTCAGCATTTTTTCCCTGCCTCCAAGGGGGTGGTGGGTTTTAGCTCTGGTCCCTGCAGCCTCTCCTCCCGACTACTGTCTGCACAAGGTAGGGAAATACAATCTTGTTCTGCTTGTGACAGCTCTCAAACACACAGTCCATTGAGCCTGGAATGAAACATCTCCTTTAACATGAAGATACCTGCTCTCCAATCTTTGCACAATTGTCTTTTTTTTTTTTGAGGGGGGTTAGGTGCTGGCACTCCCATTTCCACTTTTGCCTTTAAAGCAAAATAAACCCAAGGAGAGGAGTTTCTATTCTCCTGTTGAGCCCTGTGAAAGGTGGGCTGAGGACAGCCACGACTGTGGAGGTTACCAAAACCTTTCTGCACGTGTTGAGCAGATGTCTGTTCAGCACCGAGGGTTTCCTCCCGGGATGCAACTTGCTTTTCCCATTCACTTGGTCCTACACACTCTGCCACGAGACATCTTCCAGGGGAAGTTTTCACAGCCTTCTCCTCCAGTGCCACCCTCCCTTCCCACATGCTGAAAGCAGGGGATTTTGTGGTAGGCTGCCCTTCGAATGCTCCACCTGGAGCAGGATGGGAAAAGTTCAATGTTTCCTTGGTGCAAATCAATGCAATTTGGTCAAATCCAACGGGACTGCAGCAGTTTGGACGAGAAGACAGTTCAAGCCTAGATTCCACCCCCTTGCACCCAGGGTCAGACTTTGGTCCTTCTGCATTACAGTTCTAATTAGACAGGGGTTTTTTTTTTAAGGAAAGGTGACAGTGGGAGAACAACTGGAAATGTGTCACTTATCTCATTCCTGTGAGCACCCAGAGCAGGATAAGGAGGGACAGAAGTCCCAATTAGGTGACTAATTTAGCTCCTTCAGCAGATTTTAGCCTTTGGCCCTGAAGCCAGAAGAAGCACTTATTGCTTCTGGGTTTGCCATGCTCGGCTGATTCTTGGTTAATTGAGGCTTTTCACTGAAAGGCCTGGAAACACTGGCTAACCTGGAGGAATGTGTCTTATGCCCTGGAGTCATCCTTGCTGGCTCCGTCTCTCTCCTGCTTCTCCCAGCAGTTAAAATGAGCTGAGAAACATCTGGGGGAAAAGCCTCAGGCCACAGCCCAGCAGAGATCCCAAGGGAGGAAGAGGGACTTCAAAAGACTGGTGTCAGTGGGATGCTCCCTTCCCTTCTTGCTGTGCCTGAAGCCAACCAGCTGGGCACAGCCAGAAAGCCCTACTCAATTACCCACAGTTTAATAAGGGCACTAAATGAGGCCACCAAGTCCCCCAGCATAGGTCCATCCATGCTGGAGCTGGGATGCCTGCAAGGGTTCAGGGGTTTCCAAAGGCCCACAGTCCCAGCAGCACATACCGGTGAGCAATGATGCACATGCAAGAAGGAGCTGGGAGGGGGGCATTGCCACTGTCCCCAGTTGGAGGGATCAGCTCCCACAGAGGCAGCTCCTAAAAGCAGCTTCCAAACCACCATGTGGAAGCTGGTGTCCCTCCTACCCTCCCGCTCCTCTCTCAGCAGGTTGCCATCCCGACACAGCTCCAACCCTGACGTGTTTTGCGAGGTTTCGCTGAATCAGATACATAAAAACGAATCTCATCCTCTCCTTTCTGCAGGAAATCTGCAGGAGTGGCTGGTTAGTTTACTGGAGCTCAGGTACAAACCCCTGAGCCTTCCCTTCCTTTGCCTCCTAAATCAACCAAGTGTTAGAAGCATTTCTCGCTGCAGCAGCAGAGATGCATTACCCCTTGGGCAGTGTCCAGAAAACCAGCTTTTTTTTTTTCTCCTTTACAGCACTAATTGAGAGGTTTATAGGCATACAAAAAAAATATTCCACAGTCCCTAGGGCTTCCTAGAGCACTGCACACCTCGAAGGTCTGTTTTCTTAACAGGCTGCAAAATGGGGATTGGGGTACAGAAACAAGGGAAGGGGGACAGGTCTTGCCTCCCAGATGAGCTCACCCATGACCAAATGGGGCTTTGACTCAAGAGGATCCGGCCACTTTTCTTGTTCTTGTTTACCAGACATGATGGAAGCCTTCACTTCTAGGCCCAAATGTGCACAAGTCAGCCCCAAGTGCCCCCCAGATGAAGCTCCCTTGAACATTCGATGCTCTTCAGTAGCCTGGACCTTTGTGAGCCTTAGGCCTGGAATTCAGATTTTTGGGGCCATTATGAATAATCATGGAGACCAGAAATAAGTCTTATTTTTTATGGGGAGAGCCAAAAAATCTTTCCACTATTGCTCTGAAGGTAACTTCAGAACAGAGTCTTCCAACCATAACATCACATGCTGGGAAGCTCACAATCAATAACAAGTACTGGAAATACAGGGGCTCCTCCCTCTTCACTGTGGTTCAACCTGAATCCCTGTGCCTAACGACTCCTAGCAGGTACCTTATAACAAAGCAGGCTTACAAAAAAACCCTCTTCTCCACAAGCTCATGGTGTGTTTTTTTCTCTTAGCCTTATTAGTGGGTGTTTTTTTTCCCCCAGCGTAACTGGATTTCATCCCTACACAGCACCGCCCGGTTAGAAGTGGGTTGCAAAAATACTTACTTTTGCCAAGATATCCTAAACACCATTTTTATAGGTAGACTATGCAATCCAGACCCTCAGCTGGTGGAATTTGGCATTGCTCCACCAAAGCCAGTGCAGGGACACCAATTTGCACCAGCGCGGGAGCCAGCCCGTGAATTTGCTCAGCCTATTTGGTTATCTCAATCTCGCTCCCTCAGAGGGTTTGGGATTCTTTCAACCCTACAGCGGGAACAGAGCTGGCTTGGAGGGCTGAGAGCTAGTAATCCATCTCTCCAGAGGACCCAATCGCCAGCTCAGGGACTCCAAGGATGCTTTCAATGCCTCCTTGCAAAGAGACAGCACCAAAATGCTGGAACTGGAAATCCCATCACTGGAAATCCCATCCTCGTTCTGTTTCTTTCCCAAACTTGCTGCTCTCCCTTCTCCGCAGGCAACGGGGAAAAGGATGAAGATGGGTAAAAAACAAACAAAAAAAGCTTTCCTTTTTATGGAGAGAGACTTTACAGTACTTCAGGAAATAATGATCTCAGTAAAACCCAGACCTCACTGAATTGATGGGCAGCCTCAGAAACAGGCAGGGAGGTGCCAGAGTCAGAATCCTAGAGAGAATAAGGCCTTCAATTACTGCGGTGATATAATTAATTAATTTATGACTGCAGCCAGACAGCAGCGACAGCAATATTGACTGACTTCACTGCAATCTACATTGCTGACTAATGCTCATATCAACACCTACAGCAACCAACCAGCCACCAGCCCCTTTGCTGGCTGAGACTTCGCCTGATTTCTCCAGAGAGAACCTTTCCAGATCATTTGAACTAATTGAGGTAATGGAGAAATTGTTCTCATGCCAAAACACTTTCTTCCCCCCCCCTCCTTTTGGTAAGATGATAATATTTAGAAAGCTTCTGGCTACTACTTAAAGGAGCAGGGTGGTGTCTTTAGGAGCAGCTCAAAGCCTCCGTGCTCCATCTCCTCATTCTCAGGGTGCCGGGAGCCAAACTGCACCCCGACATCTGCTAAAGCAACTGGAAACACCCCTTTAGCAGGAGCACATTGCACTCTAATTGCAGCGATTATCAGCAACCAGCATTTACAGCCTCTCTGGACACAGGGGCCGAAGGCAGCAGCAATGTGGTTTCCATCAGGGCTGTCAGAGGGGGTTCTTGCCACCCGTCACCTCCCACCTTGTGCAGAGACTCCGCTTGGGACAGGGGCTCACCCTTCCCTACGGGTGCTTGCACTGGTTGGGCTGAAGGATGCTCTTCAGGTACCTAAACACCATTTAACTCTTGCCCTCAGTGCCTCAGTTTCCCAGGCTGGCTCCCCTTAGACTCAGCTGCTTACTACAGCTCGTGTTTGCTGGGGTATCACCAAGGTGGCTCATTTAACCAGGGCAGCCTGGAGGTCCCCAAGGCTTCCCACATTGCCCCAGTCTTTGTCACCAGTTCTGTAACTTAGCACATCAAGAATAGGTTGTTCTGGGACAGCGCACAGAATGGAAGCTTAAAGATCTGCCTGCGATTGGAATTGCTGCTGCACAACAACTACCCAGGTAGGTCCTACGCAAGTTTGGGATCTCAGTAGGACAGCACTTTGGGAGAACGTGTTGCCTCTTGCAAGTTGGGCAATACAGGAATCCTTGCCAGGCAGTCTGGATTGATCCAGGCTAACAGACAGATTGCTCCCGGCAGCAACCTCAGCCCTTGGAGAAACACTCTGTGAGCAACCTTCCTGCACGTCCCAGCCAAACTGCTCAGATGCTGGGGGGACAGACAAGGAAAATCCAGAGGAAAACCAGGGAGCAGACAAGGCTGGGACAGCAAACTGCCTTTCAGAGCTGATGCCCCAGTCCAGGCAACAGCATGAAGGGCTTCCTAGAAATTACAGCTAGGAGTTCAAAAGGGGGAAATCTTTTCCTGCCTGCAAGGCAAATTCATCCTGAAGTCCCTAGGAGAAGTGCTGGGATGGAAAGCAAATCCAAAGGTGGGGGATCTACACCCCAGTCTGCTCTAGGCAGCACTGTCCTCAGAGTCCTTTGCCTTCAAGATGTGTGGGCTCATGGAGTTGAGAGGACAGAAATGCAACACTGGGTGGGCCTGTCCAGGTTAATTTTTTGCTATAGCACAGGTACAAAATACTCATTTTCACATTTCATTACTTTTTCTTAAAGCACATTTCTGTTTGGTGCCCAAAGATGTAGCAACCCCCAGATGAAGGCTGCTGCCTGTGTGTGCCTGTACAAGCATGGACGGTCGAGAGGGAGATTAATTCTCCTCTCTGCTGAACCAGTTTCCTCTCAGCCCATATTCTCCTGTCACCTGCTTGGTCACCAGGTACCTCACTAGAACTTGCACTGGCAGGAACAGGCAATATGTGGAGAGGAGAGGAAAGTCAGCTGAGCAGCATCAGTTCTGCTCCAAGTGAACGGTAATTACACAGACCTGCCACCACCAGCAGTAATCATACCAGAGCATCTAGAGGCCTCTAGTGTCCAGAAGGTACAAGAGCTGGGCCAGCACCTCCCCACAGACTGAGACACTCCTATTCCAGAGTCACAGCTTGGGTGGGGGGGGAGCTGAGAGAGGCTGTGCTATCAGCAGGAGCCCAATTGAAACCCATTGCTTTGCTACAATAGATGGCTTACCCATGAGAAAATAAAAAAAAAGTCATGGCTAGGTGCTTTTTCAGTACTCACAACATAAACCACTCCATACACAGAAGACTAACTCCACAATTAGACATTCACACCACGCTGACCCAGCCGTGCTCCATTCCCATGTGGGTGATCACTGCAGGTCACTGGATCAAACAAGGACCAAAAGTATTTGCGAGCAGTATATGCAAAGACCAGCTAAACCAGCACATGCTTGGTGTTATCTACTAACATACAAGGCAAGACAAATCCTTACTTTGGTCATACCAGAGTTCCTAGACACTCAGATTTCCCCAGATGGAGACCTGTGATGCTAGAAAGAATTGGATGCCCACTGCTGGGGAGAACGGCACCAATGGCAGAGCCATCCCAGGACAAATGCTTGCAAATGGAGAATGAGGATGAATTGGGAAGTGATTTGTTTGTTTGTTTTGGCTGTCAAAAGTAGCTGTTACAGAAGACAGGGGCAGCAGAGGTCCCCTGTCCTCCCACCTGCCCATTCCAGCAAATGATGCTCCCCTTCTCCATCGGTCCCACATGGAAATGCAAATAATCAGAGGCCACTTTCCAAGGAGCAGAAAAGGCCCCTGCTTTTCCAGTAAGTCAGAATAATGTGAATTTAAAAGAGAAGGTGGGGGGAGGGCGGCTCCAACAATTTATTGTTTTCCAGAACTGCTTCAATTAGCAACCATCCCATAAGGAGAGAGAAAGAAAAGAAATTTCATGCACTGACACAGCCCCAGTCAGTGGCAAACGCTCCCAGCTCCTGCATGGAAAAAAACTTTCATCTCCCCTCGCTTGCTCTTGGCATTACATCACGCCAAGTGCATCCTGGGCAATATTGTTATGCTAATAGAGCAGCCCATGAGACTGGATTCTCCTGCACTGGGAGAGACATTCCCACCAGGTCCTGGCACTCCAGCTTATTCAAATGGGGCTGAATTGCCTCCCGAGAATAAAAGATGCAGGCTTAATTAACTACTGCTCTCCGTTCCCAATCCCAGCTCGATTGTTGTGCTGCTGTTCTGGTTGCTAAAGAGGCAGTGCCAGGACGCCTGATACTGGGGCTGGCCTCGGACTGGGGCTGCTGGACCACGGCAGAGCTGAGGCTCTCCTCTTCTTGTTTTATTTATTGCTATTGTGGTGCTGCGGGTGTTGCTTTTCCGTGCCAGTGGCTTGCAATGCTCAAATCAGCCATGGAAAAATTCAGGAGCCTTGTGCCAGTTTTATTCTCCCTTCCTTGTTTTCACTATTAGGTGCCTGTCTTTTCCGGTTTGGATCTCTTTAAGAGCTTTTATGGCTCTGGACAAAAAAAGAGCCAGCTTTTACATCCAACAGCATCTTTAATAGATTTTTTTTTTTTTTACTAGCTGCCTATGCTACTGATTTTGGAAAAAAGCTGCATGCTTAAAGGCAGAAAAGCAGAGAAGTACCATCTGGCCTTCCCTAACCCTCTCCCCAGCCCTCCTAAGAACGAAAAGCAAGCAGGAGCCTGGCAGGCGAGGCAGACAAGCAGCTGACAGCACAGCCAGGACAGCCCTGAAGTTCAGGAGAGAGGAATCCACACGCTTCCGAGACAGCGAGCCCCAAGAAGGTGGGCATAAGGAAAACCAGCCCAGGCTGAGCCTCGCTGGGCAAAGCCCCTTCCAGCAGCTCAGGAAAGCAGCTGCAGTTCTGCAGGGGCCTCCTGAGGAGCAGCCCTGGAGAAGGGATGGAGCCCAGGCTTGGGGTCATCTCCCCATTTCTTCAGGAAGGGAGGGGGAGCAGCTGCTGAGATCTGGTGCTTTTTCTACTTCTGGGTCTAAAGGGAGTTCACAGCAGGGTGAGGGTCCTAGGATTGGAAGCTGTTGCATCCTGGGGGGATGAACCTCTGACATCTGCACATCTGAGACCCTGCCCCTCCAGTTAATCGGCAATTAATGCCGGAGAGGGCACTTAATGCTGCTGTACATTAGCTTATCTCAAATAGCAGATCAAGGAGGAGACCACTTTAACCACGGAGCTGGTTTATCTCTTCGAGAGAAGTGGAGCAGTTCTTTCTCCATCCCCTACCCCGCTGATCCCGGTGATTTATGCTGACCTGACATTTGCATTTACACCACTAAACCCAGTTCTGACAAGAATCTCATTAAACATTGTAATAAATCAGTTCCTCAGACAAGTATCTTTTACTGGCTTTGGAAATGCTAGACGCGTACCTGTTCGGGGAGTTATGCACATGCATGTACACACACTTATGCACATACAAACACGCTTAAAAAAACCCCAAACCCCTTGGCTTAACATCCTGAGAGGCTTTCCAGGGATGAAATACTAGTCGTGCGACACAGCAGGGGAAAAACACAAGTGAAGAGTTCTAGACAAGGGAGAAAAGAGAAGCACTCGATATGAAATGAGATGGGTCACCTGCCAGAGGGATCCAGGGATCAAATCCAGACCACAGAAGCTCTGGAGGCAGTGGGTTATCACACCCACCCCACTCCAATGGTGCGAAAATTGGGACAGGGCAGGAGCCAGAGGGTATATAGAGATGTATATTTATGAGAAAAGCTAGAATTAAAACTTTTGGAGATTACATTCAGAAAGCACACAGATGTTAAAATGAGAAAGAAAAGCCAGTTAAAAGTTGGTCAAAGTACAAAATTAAAAGAAAACAAACAGTTTAGAAGCAGCAGCTACAGCCCTCACAGGAGAGTAACTCCATTTTCAAGTCTTTGCTATTTCAAAGACCAAGCCTGAAAGAACCTGATTAAGGGAAAATTATTATTATGGGTAAAAGAAGAGAAAAAACACACACAAAAAACCCCTCTCCTCTCCACTTACCAACTGTGGCCTAATCCTAAGGTCTTCTTCTGGTTCAAGTAGATACACGGTGGGTAACTGAAGCAAGTTGGATGTGCCCATAAGCCCTGGTCCCTCAGGAGCACAACTCAACACTGCTCTCCAAAAGCCTCTATAGACCCTCAGGTCTTTCTCATGGCTTAATTTATATGCACTAACACTTCCTGCAAGGCACTGCCTCACCTGGATCTAGGTATCAAGTAAATAACACCCACCTGCATCCGCTTGAGGAGAAAGTCCTACAACATTCATTTCACCTGTAAGCTGAAGCAGCTCAGCTGGAAGGAGTGTTTTCAAGGGCTCCTGACCCTGGTAATGAAGGGTCTAATCTCACTCTGGGTTGTACATTGCTACAGATAGAGCCTTTGCCCCATCTCAACGTTTGGCTTGTGGTTTCCCTTTGCAAAAGCTGTTGGTTTGTGAAAGATGAGGATGGGCATTAATTCTGTCTATATATCAAGACTTAAAGTCTTGGAAGGTGGGGGGTTTTCATCTAGAAGATTACCAAAGACAATGGGGACAAGAAACCTCCCTGGAGTACCTAAGACATGGATGGATCATGTCCCATATCTTTTCACTTGCCAATCACGTGGCACCTCCTGACTAAATGAAAAGGTCATTTCCCCATTTTGCCATAACAATGTGGTCTAAAAATAAACTCTTGCCTTAAAAAATATCTCCATTGGCCTTAGAAAGAGAGAGAGAGGGGGGAAAAGAGGAAAAAAAAATTGCAAGAGGGAGAGGAGAGCAAAAAAAAGTCAAGTCCTAAGTTGTGCTGTTCTTCTTGCCAACATCCACAATCCCTCTTCCAAATAACCTCTCATTTACATGCATGTTTATTTAGTTTTCATGGCTGTCTGGAAGTCAGAACTTTTTTTCCGCCTTCTTGTCTAAGACAAAGATGCGGAGAGGTAGAGAAATGTAACCTCCATTAGTCAAACACATCACCACGACCAACCGCTACGGGCAGTTTTCTGACTGACCAAACAACCAACTCACATGTGCTGAGGGTTTATCGACAGGGAAGGCGTTTTAAAAACGAGCTGATAAAAGAAAACAAAACAAACAACAATATGGTATTTGCCCTGAAAAGCTCCGCACTGGTTTTGTTAGATTTCCTTGAATATGTTACTTTATTTCCCTTTTTTAATTGCATGGCAATCGTGCTAAATATCTCAGGGAGTCAGTGGAGCTAGATCAGACATTAGCATAGTGTCTGGAAGTGTTCTAAAGACACATGCAAGAAGGCTTCAGGTAGTATTTAGGAGGACAAACTGTGTTCTTTGAGTATCCAGAAAGTAAAACACAGAATATTATTTACTTTTGAGACCAACCAAGTCTGCACTGGAGTGTGGAACGGAGGAGGTGTAGTTCAGTGTTGAATAGGCTATTGATGTTCTTTCCCAGTATTTAAATCATGGGTCTCATTATCCAAACACTCCGACACGTGCTTAACTTTGACCATGCAAATACACCCGAGTGGAAAAGAAACATGTCCCTGCATATGCAAAGCGACAGTGCCATGTTTATGGGAGCAGATCATCTCTGTATCTTGCTGCACCCTATTTCCTTTTTTTGGAAGAAGGTGCTGATCTGTGTGCTCTAAGAGATGATCTCCCAAAGCCTTTTAGTCATTTTTTTCAGCAAAGCTGCAAAAAAAAATCTTCAAAAAGCACATGGGTGACAGGGGCTCGACACGGTCATTGCTGGTCACAAGTGACACCCCTAAGGCAGCTCAGTGATAGAAATGGGTCAGCGTGCTCTGCAAAGCCTTAGTGCTCCTTCCAAGAGCCCTCAACCATGATGCTCCACTGGGGAGAAAGAGTGGAACGATGTGTTTCTATCCATACTGATTACTTTTATGCTTTCATAATTCTTCTTTTGGGCTACCTGATGGACTGAAACCAGGAAGCACAGTCAGAGCCTATCATTGTAATCCTGGGTTATCAACTCTGGGCCTTGATTTACCCTTTAACACTGGCCTAGATATAAAGAGGACAGACTTAACTGTTTCCAGATGCCAAATACACAGGTAATTTCTGGACTTTTTCGGTAACCCTTTCCTTCAATGTCTTCAAGCTCCATCTCGCTGTGTCAGCCTGGGCAGTCCTGAAGTATTTGGGTTATCACTACCTACCTCTTTAAGGATTTTCTATGTAAAAGTTTATTTTTCTTTGGATGGCTAAAACTGTATCGTTTCCCTGATGTGGGGGAAGCTCTACTAACACAAAACCACTTATATTCATACGGCTTATTCCTGCATGAGAAAAGGGAATGAGCTTAGATGGTATAAGGCACCCTTATGCTGTCCACACTACAGGATGTGCTGCTCTAACTGTATGGGTAAAATATCACGGTGTCGGCCAACATAATTACACCAGCACAAAAGATACTGTGTGTAGACCAGGGCTACACGTGCCACTTCCTAATGCTTTCATATGCCACTTTTGGCCCCTGTCGCACCCAAATTAAAACACTTCGTTCAGTCAGGTCCTGGTCAGATCCCAAACAGCAGGGCAAAAAATGGCCAGTGTACCTGGGTCAACAGATATTCCTGACAGGGAAAGGCAGAACCAGGCCAGTTGGCCCAGCACAGTCCCTTCGCTGGAGGAAAGCGTCTCCCTCTTGTTTTGCTGGGTGATGAATTTATGATCTAGGACTCTGCTCAAGAGAGGGTAGAAAGGGAGAGGTGCCACAGGGCAAGAAAGCCAACCCACCTGGAAATTTGGATCATTTTTTGTTGTTTCTGGGGCTAGTTCTTCTCTACCTGACATGTTGCATGTCAACCACCATGTCAGCCGCCAGTTGAGAAGAGAGTTTTTACTTTGAATCAACATTGGAGAACCACTGAAGTGGGGAAAAGGCCACGAGGGATGGGAAGAGGAATAAGACCTGCCTGCTCTGCTTTTATTTCTTCTATTTTCCTACACCACCATGTAGGTGGCAACTTCAGAATGGCTGGCACCACTGAAGGGCTTTTTCTTTCTGGGAGAGGACAAAGGGCAACCTAGCAGAAGTCTCTGCAAACTGGGGGATGAAGTGATTCCATCAGACTCGCCGTGTGCGGAATTCCTTGGGATGTCTCTCCCTGTGCCTCAGCTCAACCTCCTCAAACTGGAGACGGCAGTGAACAGCTTGGATTTTGGCCAAACAGGCCGGAATACGCTGAACTCATCTAATCACGGAAGTTAAGTAGCCTTAGGCCCCTACAGTGCTTGGATGAAAGGCCAGGCCAAGCCAAGGGGTCATGGTGGAACATTAAACCAAATAAATCAAACCAGCTGGGAGACTCCATTTGCTCTCAGCGTTACTTTTGAGCTGACGGATGGGGAGAAAAAAGAAAGGAGGAGTTCATTCGCTCGCTGTCTGGGAATGACAGCTGCTCACCCATCTGAGGGGGAGAGAGAGCACGAAGATCAACTGCTACTATCAATCAGTCGGTCTTGGGAGTGGGGAGAAGGCTGGAGAAAACATATTGGGTTGTGAGACACAGAAAAAGAGGAGTTTGGGGAACTGTGGTGTGTTACGTCCATAACCACGGTGAGATGTGGAGTTTGGGGACTGCCCGGATGGTTTTTATGGTTCATTGCTGAGCTGCTTGGGGCATCCTGGAGCTGCCCTTCAGGGCAAGACTTCCCAGGTTGCCAACACTTTCCTCAGCCTTTCCCATAGCACCCAGCAGAATGTGATGCTGCAGATGCTGTGCGTTCAAGAGATGTCAGTCCAGTGGTAATACAAAGGACTGAAGGACACTCTCTGAAGACAGCATCTGGAAGTGTGTAAACCCCTCAGAGAAGCATTGGAGAAGAAAAGGCCTAACTTAGTATGCATCAAAGTGAAATAAAAGAGTCTGAGTGTCTGAGGGCAAGGGCAGAGCAGAAACAATTACTAAACTGGATTTCACCCCCATGGTACTGTCCAGTCAGTCTCTTGTATTAGCAGAGAAGCTGATTCTGGTAACAGGCTCCTGCTGTAGGATTCTGCTCTGCCCACAGAGACTTTCGTACCATGTGTATGAAAAAGGGCTTGAATACAACACTGAGTAAGACCCCATCCAGTAAGGACTCATGGAGGACAGTGGAATAGAACCAAGTTATAATTTCAGGAGGACAGGACATAGAACATGTTTATGAATACCAAAAATGTGAAACCCTAGAAAAACAAGCTCATTGGAAATGGTTCTGAAGAGCCAGGCAATGCTTTCATTGGGAGGGTCAGATACTGTTTGCATCGTAAAAAGTAATCCTGAAAGGACTGTAGTGGAAGCGAACCATGGAGCTGGAAGAACAGTAACAGCAGGAAATGTTGAGATAGTTCCTTTTCCCAGTCCCAAGCTGTCTTGTTATTTGTCTGGGAGCTGCTGAAATTACTCTTTGAAGATGTGCCTTAGGAAGAACTTCTTGTTGTTCAACCTGAATGAGACAAAGCCGTTGAAATCATAGTGCAAAAAAGACATCAGTGCCTCTAAAAGACCTTCAGCTTCAAGTGCCTTGTTGCATTTTGCCTTTAACTCCTCTATACGATGACAGGAGTAACTCGATGCTGAAAGATGCCTGTGGCTTATAGAAAGCCAGGGTGCTTCATCCTGTCGGAGTCCTTCAGATTCAGCGTATTTTCACCATCACAGAGCTGTGGCCAAGTTACTCAACCAGGTAGACCTAAGGGCTGACTTAGTTCCGAAGCTCTTTATGCATACAACCATCCTTGCTCCTTCTGTCACAGCCTTTCTGCTTTCTATTGAAGCTCTTTCCCTGTAAATGTGCGTCAAGCCCTAAACCAGCTCATCTTCGTAGTCATTGCCCCCCTGGTAGTAATTCTTTTGATCTCCTCAACTTTGCTGAGTGCATTTTGGGAGCTGTATCATCACTAAATGCATCAAAGAGAACCACCATCGTCACCAGGCTTGTTGCACGCACCCCACAAAGCACCTCCAACAGCGTACGAGGGAGGGGAAAGAATCAGTTTCTGCATAAGCACTCACTTCAAAAACTATGTTAGACCCACCAGAAAAGAGGCCAGGCCAGTCCACGTGGAGGCAAAGACACAGAAAAGTAACCCAGACTTCGAATTTGGTGAATTATCCGTGTGTCAGATTTGCAAATTATTTCGATTTCTGTTTTAAGCACCTAATTGTTTGATCACACGTAGGAGCAGAGAAAAATACGAATGTGGCATGAATTGCCTTGCCTACTACCGTGAGGATCTCGAGCACAGAGTAATTAGACTCGGACTCCCCAAGTGTGGAATTAACAGCATGTTTGGGTTAAACTCTTTAAGACAAATCATAGCCGGGACTTGTCTCGGCTTCTCTCTGCCCCCACAGTGTAACCAGCTTCTGCGTTTGAGAATATTTTGGTCTCCAGTTCTGTTATTCTATCACTTCTTATTATTAGAAGTTTTTCTCATATCCCGATTGGTAGAAAACGTCACCATCGATTGCCAAGAATAACCTAATATTGTTTAAAAACATTATTGCTGGGGCTGACCCAGGGCATGTCGTGCTGTGAGCGGAGTAGACTTGGAATCACAAACCCCTTTCAGCTTATGGAAGCAACAAGGGCCGATGTGTTTCATGTGCTTTCTGAGGGCAGGCTGGAGAAGAAGGTCACACCCGCTTCACACTGGCACTTCCTGCCAGTCAGCAAAGCAGCAGTGTCCGTGTTCATCTTTCCCTAGGGGAGAACAGAAGGGAGAAGGGGGAAGTGACAAACCCGAGGGTGATGGAGGCCTTCACGCTCCTGTTTCACCTCACGTGCCACCGTCTCCATCCTCAGCGGCTCTTGCCGAGGGCTGGCACACTCCCTTGCAAAGAAAACACGAGCATCTCACAACCTTCGCCTAAAACGTGAGCCATGTCTGTAGGGGCTTCGAGAAGTACTGGCTCATATTAGAAAAGTCTTGCCATTTTATTTCCCCCCCCCCATCTCCAGTGACTTCCCGCCTTCTGCGTAGCTCTGGACAAGACTTGTGCTCTCTAGCACAGGAAACATCCGAACTGGGCTTGCTGCTTTACTCCAACAAGACTTGGACCAGCTGGTTCTGCTGGGGCCGTCCAATGCTAGGTGCTAACCCCGATGGATTCAACACCTTCCTGGTGGTTGCTCACGGTGACAAAGGATGACACAGGACAGGATGAAAGCGCTGTCATTATTGGTGTTTTCATGCCTGACTGGAGGCATAAAGAGATGTGGTGGCTTGCCCAAGTAGCCAGTAAATCAGTGGCAGAGCCAGATGTCTGAAGAATGAGCTTTTTATTCAAACCAAAATACCCTCCTACTGCCGATTCAGGAGGGTTGCAGGATGTTTAAACCGCTCGGAGGGCAAGGAGGGGATACAATCACATCCATGCCTGAGCTAGAGGTGAAGTTGCTGTCTCCAAACTCCTGCTATTCGACCCTCTGGAGAGGCTGGTTCTCCTCCACGAGCTGCTGAGTGAGCCCAACACAATACTCCTCTCAGCAACTTAGTTTACATAAGAGCAGCTCTCTCCCACCCTTCCCGTGCCCCATTATGGCTATTGAAAATGTTATGCGTAAACAAACGACCACGAGACAATTTATTTCACCATTTCCAGTAATCTCTTTTATTTTATTTTATTTTTTTCCCCCTTCTTCATATCTGTGGTCCAGTCAGAAAGAGTCCAACATTTGGAAAGCTGAATATTCTGTGATTCATCCGTGATTATTTCATGGCAGATTAATGTGCTGTTAGAGCGAGAAGACATAAATAATTAGGTGCTTGTTGATTTATTTGTTGCCGTTAATATTTGTTCACAATTCAGGCTCTTTTTTTATTATTTTTTTTAATGTTCGTGTCTGTGAATTGTTCATAACTGATTCTGGGTTTGTTACAATAGGTTTTTTTTTGTTGTTTTTTTTTTAATAGATGTTTGACTGAGAAACTGGAAGAAGCATCTGCAGATTGCATGGGATCTGTATGACCAAATCATTTGCTGCTTCCTACTCTCAGTGTGTGGTGGCACCTGATTCACGGGGCACTGCTTCTGCTTCTGGTCTGGATGGTGAATATTTCTTGGAACGAAATTTTGTTATTATGGTTTTCATGTGTCTTTGAAATGTGTTTATGGCCCTCACAAACAAACAGGCCAACCGACAAATAAAGGCAAAGATAGAAAATAAAGGCTATGAGAGGAAAGGAAAGGAAAATAAATATGGTGACTCCGTGTGGTGTCACCTCACCTTGGCTTTGCCATTTCACCCTTGGTCTGATTTAGTTTGCCTTTTAGGCTCAGCTTTTTCCATTAATCAGTTGTCATTGGCCCCTTGCACAGTGAATTTCCCCAGTGTCCACGCGGCCAGTTCCACTGCGCAGGTGGCAAAGATCAGAGGGAAGCCGTGAGTCACGGAGGTGAATTTCACCAGTAATGGGCACGACAGAAATCTGACTCCCGCACTTGAATAATCCTAGAGCGTGGGGTCTCAGAACCGCAGATGGATGGGGCTCTGAGCACCCTGCTCTAGTGGGAGATGTCCCTGCCCATGGCAGGGGGGTTGGAACTACAATGACCTTCCAACCCAAACCATTCTAGGATTCTGTGATTCCAGAATAATTTCAGGATTAAAACAATTACTGGAGCAGGCGACTGTGGTGTTAGTCAGCACATTCCCTGTTCTCTTCGTTAGCGTAAACTATGCTGTAAGAAACCAAATCCACACCTGGTTTACCATCTAATATATTTTTTTTAACTCTTACTGAAGCTTTATTTAACCTATGACAGGATAACAAACATTCTGGAGGCAGTGATTTTGCATCATTTAAGGAAAAGATGGCTGCTGAAGACAGCATGAACTCCTACAAAGAAATCAGAGGATAGTACCAGCTACAGCAAATCATTCGTCATCTGAGATGATGGTGAGGCAGGAAAGAGGAAAAAAAGAGAGTCAGGCCAAGGCTGGGAATTACAAAACATATGCTCCTAGTAGGAGCAGTTTGGGGTAACAGGATAATATCCCTCAGGGCATGCACAAGAATTCATCACCGCAGAGAACCAGCGAGAAGTGATTACACAGAGCATTGCGGAGTTGCTCTGGGAAGCGCAGAGCTCAGACGGGATGGCCCACGGGACCTTTTTCTACTCTACTGTTTACGATTCCATTAGCTGAGGTGGCCAGTGCCCAGTCTGCAGCGACTTTCTTCAAGATCTTGCCCTTTGCAAACTGAAATGTGTATCAGAAAGGAAGATATTTATATGCATGTGTAGTTTACAACCAGGAATTCCTTGAATTTGCTGCTTTCCCGAAGCAGCCTGAGATTTAGCGCTGTGGTGGGCCACTCATGCAGCTTCCCATCTTCAGGGACTTGCTGCCAGAGTTGCCACTGCAGAAGACATGTTTAACTGTCTGCAGGAGAGGATACAGCCACATCACTCTTCAAATTCCCCCTGCCAACTGTTCCATGGTCAAACGATGCTATGGAAAAAGAGTCCCTTGCCAGCCCTAGAGGGAAACTTCAATGCTTCTTGCCAGGTGGATGGAAAGAGAATTATGCAGCCAGCATGAACGTTAGACCTCTGATAGCGACAGAACAAATTCTCATAGTTATTAGGGTTTTTTGCATCACCTGTTGATCAAAATTCCTTGCCTTGCAAGGAATCCTTCCCTCCCTTGATGCTGAACGTTCCAGTTGGATGCTTGTTGCCAAAACCAGTGCATTGACTCAAACAAAATAAATTTATGCCATGTTCTTCATAGCAGCAGAGAGAGGGGGATGAGCCGGGAAAGCTCCTGGCTGAATCAAATGGAGTTGAGTGAAAAGACAAATTGTAGATTAAGCTGGAAGTAAATGGAAAGACCTGCACTGCGTGGATGCAACCACTTGGAAGAGAGCTGCAGAGAGTAGAGGCTGAGGGGAGGCACCGGTTTTTGTTCAGGAGCAGATCTTGGCTAGAAGGGGACTAACCCCAAGTTACTCCATCAGCCTCACCGGGTTTCAGCATGGTGTGACTGTGAACAGACTCAGCCACAAACACTTAGTGGGTTAAACAAAAGCAGGAAACGAAGACCAAAGGCCACTAGTTGCTTAGATGCTACTCTGATTACTGATGGATAATGTCTCTCAGAAAATGTAGTCTCTGAAGACCAATTTTTAATGAGCTCAGTTGCAAGTTTGGATGATTCCAGGTTCTTTCTTGCATTCATTAGACCAGTCCTAGTAACTAGAGTAATATTCTATCATATTCTCAATTTAGACTGCTGTGTGACAAATGCTGGACCATACGTATGCTTAATCTTTTCCAGTGTCTGGAAAAAGTTTGACTTTCCTTATGTTCAACACAGTAACCTCAGTGTATGTGGCTTGTTTTTCTCTAGTGATGGACTGAGTGAAACTAAAACTCCCCCGCTACGTGCTGTACCTTTAGCAAAGGCCTGGTGTTGATGGCATCCACGTTCAGGGGGACATGAGTCCTCGCTCATAAGATAAGAGGAGAAGAGAGGTCTCTGGTTGTCAGGCATGCCTGAGCCAGGGGCAGAGGGAAGGGCAGGTCCCAGTGCTGGAGGTGAAATAACTCTGGTTTTGCTCACTGCTTTGTCTCTGCCTTTGCAAGGAGGATAATTCCCATGATTTATACACAAGGGCTGTCCCAGTTTGAATGATAATTAAACTAACTGGGCAGGCTACTCGAGACGTACTCGAGCCATACAAATGGCACCAGCTGATCCGGAGCTGTGTGGGCACCCTCGAGCTTCCCCGAGCTCCACTGACCTTGTCCCCCCGAGCAGCCTAAGCAGGCAGATGTCCTACAACCACTGGCTTTCCACCAAGCACGAATAATAGAAACTGGGCAGTTTTTATAAGAAAACCTTTCCGAAGCCATGGTAGCATCCTGGCAAGCCAAAAATGCAACACAACATAATCCACAAACAGGCTCCTTGAATCAAAAGAAAACAGGGGCAGATAACAGCATGGGACTACTTCCTTCAGTGCAAATTGATAATGAAACCCTGGAAATAATGCTGCTGTCTCCCCTTAAGCTGGTGGGTCGCATTTGATTTCTGAAAACGCTGAGAGTAGCGTTCTTTGAACAAATATACCGGTGAATATTATTTTCCGTCTCAATGGGAACAAAGTCCCCCATCTAAGTCTCAAGCTGTGGCAGGGAAAGGAAATCACCCAATACTTTCCCAAGCTCTGTTTTTATTTTGCATTTGCAAACGGAAGTTTCAAGCACCGTGCAACTATCTTGCGGAGGTTTGGTTATTTTCAAGCTCTGCTTAATGACTTTGTGCTTTCGGTATCGCACAGCAAGTATCAGAGATGGTTGCTTATCCTGTAACCTCAAGACTAAAGATTCCTATAAGCCTGGAATCCCAAGTACTCTCATTGTACAGCCTCTAACCAGCACTGTTGTTCTCAGCAATGCACCTCCGTGCAGTTAAGGAGAAGTGAAGACGCGGCGAAAAATGTTTGCAAGCATTTAACACTTCCCAAGCAACTCATGCCATTAAACTCAGTAGAATAAATGTGTAAAATTCCAGACAATCTCCACGCTGAGGAAATTGAAGGCAATATTTAAACAGGCCAAAATAGTCATCAGACAGATTCCCGAGAAGATAAAAGGAGAAGTATCTCCTATCAGCACTTTAATCCATTGCTTCCAGTTCGCTACTGTGCACTCTTGACCTGGGAAAGGAATGAATCCTGAAGGGGAATAGCAATCATTGCAGTGAAATTGGAGTTCACAACTGGAAGGTGCTAATTTTGCTTAATCTCATTCAACCCACTTAGAAAGTAACAAAATATTAAAAATAACACTTTTATTTCATAAAGAAGATTGGCAGCTCCAGAGCTGAGAGCCCCTGTGGCTCCATTACTGGCGCAAGAAAAAGCGTGCGGATCAGATAAGGGGATTAATCCAATTTGAAACTCCTGGGTGAGCTCAAGAAATGGCTGAATTTTCCTCATGCACCTCATGGGTCTCTCACGTGCCTAAAAACCTGAAAACTGATGTGACTCCTGAAGAGTCTGAGGGTGTGAGGGTGCCTTTTGCTGACGCCCGTTCATAGAGAAGACACTCGAGGTGAAGATAAAACCAGCTTGTGAGATGCAGGAAACTCATCTCCTGTGTCGGCCTAATAAAAACAGCGGTCCCTCGAGTCACCCTTATCTCTTGCTTATGTAGATGGTATGTTCTTTAGGGCAGGGAAGTGGGTATTTCCATAACGCAGGGCTTGTGAAATTTTCACTTCCCATCGTGTGCAAGAACTTGGAAGAGAACAAAGCAAAGTCATCAGCGGCTGATGATTCTCCCCATTTCTCGCTGACGTTGAAACGTTAGAAAAACAAGACCGTTTCCTCTTCCATTTTTCACTCGAAGCCCGAACTTGCCCGCTGGCAGCCCGCAGCCGGGGGGCTTTGAGCGAAAGCTGTAGGCTGAGTGTTAATTTTCATGCCAGTCAGTCCCTCCCGTGCCAGAGGATAAACAGCCTGTTGGACCATCCCGTTCATCACCCAGTTGCAAGGAGGGGAACAAGCACCTGCACGGAGCAGCCCCAGCCGCTCTCCGGCTCTGCAGGCAAGTGGCTCTCGGCCGCTGCTGCCTCAGACAAGAGCAGTGCCTCGAGCTTCTCCAGTTTTCCCTCTGTCTCTATCCAGCTGCTCGTGTCTAGCCACAGATAAGCACTTTAATAGGGAGAGGAAATGAACAGCGATGGAGCCGTCTTGGAATGAAGGCAGAAGACAGTTGTTGAACAAAGGGCTTTCTGAAACAGCCCGGCTTAAGGGATCTGCCTGCCGCTATCTCCTTCGTTGCCCTAACTGGAAAGTGGTCTGATTACAGGGTAGCTGTCTGGCTGGGTTCCCTCCAGCTGACCACAAAGCAGCTGGCAGAAGAAAGTGGCTTTAAACGGCTCTTGTTGTCAGGCCACAAACAAGATGCTCGTTACACAGGACATAAACCTCAAACCAACTGAATGAAACGTGAGCGACGATGCTCCCGCCAGGCTGCTGAAGGCATTCCCCACTGCTCACACCCAGCCACTGGGCACGGAGAAGGGAGGCAAGCACTGGTTCCCAGCTCAGCAGCAGCGTCGTGCACGGCGAAACAATTTAACAGCGCTCTTAAGGATATTAAAACCACCCTGAATATCAACCAGTGACTCTTCCACTGCTACTTCATTTCCTTTTCGGTGTTCTACAGCTCAAAAGACCGCGGTGTGCAGACATCTTCATCCTTGATGCTTAGCCCCCCTCCAAGCTCCCCCCTCTTAAAGATATTTCATCCTTACCAGCCACATCTGCTTTATGCAGCTTTTACTCAAATAATACCTTTGATTTATAGACACTCAAAAATCATATAAAACAAGCCTACCTGGGCAGTTCTTGAAAGACTTTTTACAACTGCGGCACAAGCAACAATGATCATTTTTACTGCAGAGACAGATCTTAATAAAAATATCAAAATCTAGTTGTCAATACGCTGGGTAATTTTTATTCTTGTTTTAACATCCCTACTACAGTAATAAAAATAATAATAAAAAAGCTGGTCTTTGTTAAGGAAAAGTTAGCTCTAAAAGTTAGATCCAAAGGAAATGAAAAGCAAGCCCTTCTCTGGAAATCCACCCAGAAGGAGACAGTCCACTCTTGTTTGGCAGCGTTTATAACACAGCTGCAGCTCCATCTCGGGTTAAACCAGTTTTCTGTCACATCCTAACAATGACTTGTATATCCCGACCAGACTGTGGCAAGAGAAACAAGGCTGTCAGTGTGTGTGGTGCGAGGGCGTGAGCGTGTGTGAAGGTCTCCAAAGAGCCGGAGACCCGGAGACCGGAGCAGGCAGGACGTGGAGGCTCTGACCTGTCCAAGCCATGCCTCAGTCCACTGCAAGCCTGATTCATTGCATACCATGAAGTGACCCATGGTATACCTCTTGCTTGCGTTGGCTTGGCTGAAGAAACCACAATGCCTGCCTTACCCAAAACGCCTACGAGAGAGGCGTAAAAAACCTCGGTAAATCCTTCCCTCCATACATACCCCCGCATCTTCCCCACATTTAGACTTTTTTTAGGGGCCCCTGTTTCAGGGCAGACTCCTCTAGAGCAAACGAACAATATCCTTTAGGAAAAAAAAAAAAAGATAGGAAAAATCTACATCAGGGCTGGAACCTTTACTGACATGAGCACCAGAGACGTGACCGGTGAGTACCGGCTGGTTAATTCCAGCTCTGTAGTTCCCTATTCCCTTGCTCCAAAGCCATCCAAAATCCAAGCTGTCAGAACAGCTTCCACTATGGGGAGCTCAGAAGTTAGAGGGCAGCACAAAGCAAAGCAAAGCATCTGTCCGGAGGCACCTGAACACCTAACTCGGACCCAAAACAAGAGGTTCTGAGGAGCTAAAGAACAAAAGACCCAAATGCACAAAGATATGTAGCCATTTTTCTCCAGCTGAAGGACAGGTAACACGGGATTAACAACGGGTTACTGCAAGAACATAGAATCACAGAATCATAGAATGGTATGGGTTGGAAGGGACCTTAAAGATCATCCAGTTCCAACCCCCTTGCCATGGAAAGGGACCCCTCCCACTAGACCAGGTTGCTCGGAGTTCCATCCAACATGGTCTTGAACACATCCAGTGCTGGGGCATCTACAACTTCCCCGGGCAACCTGTTCCAGTGTCTCACCGTCTTCATAGTGAAGAACTTCTTCCTGATTTTGTCATCTAAATCTACCCTTTTCCAGTTTCAAACCACTACCCCTCTGGTCTGTAGGCACACACTGATGGCTCTTGTTGAAGTTTTCATCAATCATCACACCTAAGCCTTTATCCTCAGGAATGCTCTCAATCCATTCATTGCCCAGCCTGTACTTGTGCTTTAGATTGCCCTGACCCAGGTGCAGGACCTTGCACTTGGCCTTGTTGAACTTCATGAGATTGGCGTGGGTCCACCTCTCAAGCCTGTTATGATGGCATCCCTTCCCTGCAGAGTGTCGACCGCACCATTCAGCTTGGTGTTGTCACATCTCATGAGAAGACAGTTCTTGAGGACACAGACTCCCATAGTGTGCACCTTTTATATTGGCAAGAGAAGTGTGGAAGTCTAACAGGAAAAGTGTCTCTGGCTTAGCTTGGCATTCCCACCACAGACTGTGCCAGTCATTAGCCAGTACCAACGTTTACCAATGGATGAAAATGACAAAAAAATGGGCCAACTTAACTACTTTTCTCATCAGAGTTCTTCTTTGATCCAAAATGCATCACTCTTTCCATTCTGAGACATCCTCACGGACATTTGTAAGGAGAAGAGACCTCCATCTGCCTTCCCTGGCTAGTTCTAGGGCACCCGACCTCTCGGACGAACTGCTGTGTTTGCACGTTTCCCTTCTTTGATCCCAAAGTCCACGGCTGCCCAAATATGCACTTCCATGCGGAGGAGAGGCATTCCCCATCCAAGTCAGCCCAGTGGGAAAACAAACAGTGAGGGAGCAAAACAAACCCATAGCATCAAAAAACATCAATCACCGAAGGTGTCAACTGCCGAGGCATTTGTACTCACCCCAGCAAAGCCAAGCCATTGTTTTCCAGCCAGCCAACTTGGAAGGGTTGTTTGTTTTCCTATATAATTTAAGCAAATGTCGTTGGGAGACTGAGCTACTATGACGTAGATTTCTCTTTTAAACATCTTGAGAATCCCACAACTTTGCTGCTAAATATTTACAGAAGATAAAACCTGCGCAGAACATCCAGCTGCTGGGGGGGGGGGGAAGCGGAGTCGGGTAACGTGGCTGTGTCGCAGCACAAGGAACTCGCAGGTGTACGTACCAGTCTAAGAAACAAAGCAGAAATGTGTCCCTTAAACACACAGGGAGATGCTCAGAGTCCAGAGGAATAACTCTCCAGCGAAGAAGCTGATTCAGAGATTAGAATCTGCTTTTAAATCACTGATGGAGGCAGGGGAAGGGGGGGGGAGAAAGGAGCTAAACCCAGCGCTGGGCTGAGCCGCGGAGGTGGCAGTGGGAATTCACTGGGCTGCTCTTTCAAAACACGAGGCTGTTGCTTTTGCCATCCAGGTGGTCGGAAAAGCTCAGAGGATCGGCTGTGATGGGCTGGTTGTGCAGCTGGGGCCGGGGGACACCACCCAAGCGGAGCAGCCCACCAGAGCTGGGGCTCAAGAGGGAGCTGGGGCTGCCGCACTGGCAGCAGAAAGAGATCAGGAGGAAAGCTCCAAGATAACCACTTAAAAACGGGTGTGCTGAGCTCCTGCTGTCTGCCTCTTGAATGAGATGGTACCTGCTCTGCAACAGCACTTTCTCCAGGGGCTCGGATTCAGGGGTTGCTTCTATTGCAGGTGATGCCAAGGCTTTTAAAGCCTTTTTGACTGGGATGCTGTTTGCTTAAATGCTGCTGAGGGATTCCAAATCAATGGCCTTGGAGAATGAAAGTAAGTTCTTTTACACTGAGCAGCCAAGAGGCCACAGGCTGAAGAGGATGAGGAAAGCTGGGAAAGCAGTTTTAGTGAGTGCTCGGTGGGGAGGAAAAGAACCCCCAAATCCCATCTCTGTTTCCCTACCCTTACTGGGATTTCTATTTCCATCAGGTCCAATTTTCTTAGATTTATTTATGACTCCCACTGAAAATGGGAGATTAAGGACACGCAGCCATCTTCTGAAAGCAGTGGGGTGATTTGGAGACTACCTGGAGGCCACAGCCCATGTCCCAAGTCACCTCCTCAGCCACCAAGATCCATGTTACTTCAGGTAAGGGACAGGATGCGGAAGGTTTCCTCTCACTACAGTTACGTTTATTGACGAAATCATTTCTTCAGAGAAGTTTGGTTCTTCATTTTAGAGGAATGTCTGAATTGCAGCAGTTTCCAGCAGCTGGCTTCAGTTCGTGCTTTCTTCCCATTGCCTCATAACGGGAGACTGGGAGTTATCACCCTTCCAAACACTTTTGCTTTTGATCAACACAACTCCCAGCTCTTGGAATTTCCTCACTTGTAAGAAACTGTCTAAAGACTTAATGAAGCCACGGAAGTATCACGAGATCTTTAGGGCAGAAGAAGCATCGTCAGTGTAAAATCAGGTCAGTTCTGTTATTTAGGATATAAAAGCCTGTGAGTGTTTTGCACTCCCAAAATGCAAGGACCTCTATGGAATTCTATGGTTCTGTGGTTCTATAGTTCTCTGATTTTTGCCTTGTGGAGAACGGAGGGATGAGGAGCTCCCACCTGCTGACCTGTGAACAAGGGGCTGTACCCTGCTGTCAGCCAATGCCCATGACACAAGCATTTCTAGATTACACTCAAGGGAGAGCCTAGGAAGGAAGGGATATTGTTTGTTTCTCTTCCATCTCCCTCCTGCACTAGAAATTTTAAATTGGTTTATATGAGTTGCAGGCTAAGCTAAACATTTTAACTTGTCAATCAACCTGTGTTTGTTGACCTAAGATTGGCAGATATGGGAGACAGTTATTAGGGAAAAAAATGAGCGCAGTGGAAAAAAAAAAATCTTTTCTTGGGCTTTGTTTCAGCTATATCATCTTGGCATCAACTCTGAGTCTTTTTTTCTTTTTCTTTTTTTTTTTCCTTACTCAGTTAAATAATGCTGTAAAAATAAACACGCACAATCAATTCATCTCCTAAAGAGACACGTGTGTGTTTAATAACATTTAACTTGTTTACTGAAAGGAACTCACAACTCCTCACTTTATTTCACTGATTAAACCCTTCTTTGGAGCCAGTGAAAGTTAAGGAGGTTTGACGTCTGCGTTTTCCCGTGCCTTTAGTGTACTCCAGAGTAAAACAACTTTTCTCGGGGGGAAAGGAGCTGGCAGCTACTGCTGGGGAGCTCACTGCAGGAGTTTTGTGTGAATCTGCCCTTCTATTTTGCTCCAGGGAAGTCTGACATAAATTTCAGGAATAAGCAGATTAAAGCAAGCAACTGGAATCTCAGTATTTGCACTCTGCTTTCCAGACCAGCGGCTGACGACGTCCACGGGATCTACTGGTCCTCAGCACGAGTGAAAGCCAGCCAAGAACCCAGAGAGCTCCACATCACTCTCGAGCCCTGCTGCAGACCGTCAGACATCCGCTGTATTTGCTGGCAGCTCAACACCTATCTCTCAAGGCTGCTCACAAACCTCTTCAAGGGTGACTGAGCAAGCATGGGTGACCACGTGTGATGGTCCACCGCAAACGCTGAGGCCACGTTACAGGATGCAGGGAAGTTCCCCTCACCCTGGTTATTCTGTCTTCCAGCACGATGGCTTCTTGTGGTCCAACCTCACGCTACGGCAGAGCATGGGAATAGAGCTCAGGGAAAGTGGTGGTCACCATGACAGGCTGACTCCACTTGGAAGAGGGTGTGGAAAGACAATTCTGGGGCATTGCACAGGAACACCGTGGAGCTGTTCCCCAAAGTGCAACCTTTCTGGCTCTCAGTTTTTTGAAGCAAACGGATGGGACAGAAACCCCAAAGCACCGTAAAACTGATGAAATAAGAGCACAACATTCACAACTGCCCTTTCTTCCTTAAAAATGAATTTTAACTGCCCTTTGCAGTTTATTTAAACCCTGGGCCACCAGCAGAGCTGGTGCAGACCAGCGTGGTTCTCTTGAAGTCAATAAGGTTTATATCAGCTGAAGATTCCCTCCCTCAATCCTTAATTTCCAAATATTATTTCTTCTTCTGGCAGGCATTAAACTTGCATCATAGCTGGAGGAAAACTGCCTTTAAGGTCTCAGACAGGCAATTCCCACAGGCCAGAGGTGTCATAAATGTGGTTGGATATTTAGCAAAGGGCCACCGCTGGCAGAAGGCTTAGAAAGGCCTTTCATACTTGGACACATGCTGTGCATAAGTAGAAGATGACTCTAGGGTTTGTGGTAATCTACCTCCTCCACTGCATTCCTTCCGTGAGATGGAACAGCAGGTCAGTTCTTAAAAATCTCCTAGTACTGGTAAAGAGAAGGGGTCTGAGCCACCTCCACCGTCAAAGCTCCGTCACAGATACCCCTGCAAAACATTTTCAGCTGAGAATGGCCGTGTCATTAAAGACCACTGGATCGCAGCAGAGATCAGGGGGTGGAGGGTTAGGCTCAAGGTTTTGGTGTCCAGGAGAACGCCTGAAGGTCACCTCCTAGGGAGTGGTGATGTGGCAAAGTAAAATGAAGAGACCGCGATCAAGTCTGCTTCTTGCAAATGGTCGTTTCTAGCTGACCCCTAAGGCAGTGAGCAAGGGCACGTGCTCGGTTGTTACCCCATCCACTGCAGAGCGGCAGCTCCTGCTACAGCAGAGGAGAGGCAGGTTATGTGCGAGGATTTTAGCTTGAAAATAATGGGCCGTGTGTTGCAGCAGCAAGGTCTCCTCCTTGGGAGGTTTATGTGGGCTAATTAGGGTCGTAAACATTTAGGGTCTTACTGAGCTCCAGCCACTGGCTGAGGCAGGAGGCAGATGGCTTTTCTGCACCACTTTCCTCCTTTACAAGTTGGGAACAACAGCACTTAGGGCAAACCTGTCCCACCAACCCTAAGAGATGCATCACCTCAGGGGATGGGACACTCATCTGTATCTCTCGCATGTTGGACCAAGGAAAGGGGTGTTCTCCATTTGCTTCCGTATCACATGCATCCTGGAGCTGCCTCTGAAGGCAGGGGGGGTAGAGGCACCTCGTGGCCACTTGAATTTGGCCAGAAATATGAAAGAAAACACCTCCTCTCTCTAGGTATTTGTCCTGCCAAGGTTCATTCACTGCAGCACGTTTGCGATAGAAGCTGCTGAGATCCTCCAGCTAACAGAGGAGGATTAAACTCCACTTAACACCTTTAAAGCTGTCCACAGTAGAGAACATATAGAGAACATATAGAGAACATATTCTCCCTATTATCCCAAGCGCTGCCTGGGTTTCCAGTCGGTGTTCAGGTGTTTATGTGGGTCTATAAAACCCCACATAGTTCAGCTTCTGAAATCCTAGGCACGTTCTACAGACAACGCTGCATTCGCCTAACTCCAGCTACACCTTCAGACTTGTGTAACTAATTATGGGATGCACACACACACACACACACAGACACTTGTGGAATAACTTAACCCTGCATTTTTCTGGCTTGATCTGCAACAAAAGAGCTCCAAGGTCCAGGAGAAATACAGGTACAAGTGTCTGTGGAAACTGCTGCTCTTATTCCCCCCCCAATTACAGTTAATGTTACCGAGCTTAGACTTCAGTGGAAGTGTAAACGAGCGAACACAGCTGAGTATGCAGCTCCTGAAGTCACATTTATTCATGTGCCCAGAGGCTCGGGGGCAAGCACGTTTGAGATATTGCAAAGATAAAATAACACAGGCCTTGAAAAAAAGGTATTTGAAAAGCTTGTGGGGAATATGTGTTATTTCACATGGGGCATAATACTGCAACCAGCAGGGAGATAAGGGTTTTTAAGCAACGGTTTTGAAGAGCATTTCTGACATACATCTACCTTGACTTAAACAGTCATCCAAGGCGCTGAAATTTTGGTCCAGAGAGACAAGAGCTGGCTGATGTTATATCAGACAAATGACTTCTAAAGAAGTCCGAGCTGAATAAGACGCAGGTACTAAGGTGGCTGAAATACCCTGCCAAGAAGAGCTTTTGATGGCACCACCAGGAACTGGCTTTGTGTCTTCCTTAATCAAAGTGCTACAACTGGAGAAGGCGAGATCAGAGATTTGCTTCACTTCAAGATGCTTCATCCAAGACGGGAGAAGGGAAAAGACAAATTACAGCAGAGCCCCGGCAAGGAAAGGAGACCAAGGGGAAAGCATTTCAGTGGAACGACCTTAAGCTCTGATGAACTCCAGCAAGCATCCCCCTTTCCGCTCAAATAGCCAAAGGACCAGAGGTGCTGTAATTACCCTGCAAACCCGTATGTCATTTGCTGGACCACAATATTTTTCTTGCTCACTGTGCTCTCTTTCTTAAAGACAAATTTGCTCTGTTGATGAAGACATGAATTATCCTGGTAGAGGCTTTCCAAAAAAACATTTTTATTTTAAAATGGCTGGGGGAAAAACCTAAACGATGCCAATGCGATCTATTTATTTTGTTTCAGAGAGGTGGTGTCCCTCCTCTTTATGCCAGTGACATTTAACTGCAATATATATATTAGGAGCCTGATGAAAGCCTCCATGTGTGAGGAGGAAGGTCACAAGGGAGATGAGTTTGCAGCCATTAGCCCCAGCCACAATTGCAAATCTACCTCAGAGGTTAACACACCTTCTTACAGCGGGTTTTCAGGAGATGGACGGTAGGATTAAGCAACCCCTGGGTGGTCCTTCAGGGTCAGATGAAGGGATTTTTCCACCAGCTCTATGTCAGGAGGGCTGGTTTTAAAAGGGCTTCAGTTTCTACTGATTCCCTGGTCCTTTCCAACCACTGGCTCTGCCACTGGGTGACTGCAGAGACAGGTTACAGCCCCGTGGGACTCAGCACCACCCAGAACAGCCCTCGAGGAGCTCACTGCATGTCCAAACCCCACCGGTGCTCGGCAGCTCCATGCTGAGTGCGACCAGGCTGGCAGTAACCTTCAAGCTACCAGGACCAGACCTGAGGCTGTTACCCCCATTACTGAAGCAGCAGCTTTACCCTTAGCACTGGTCACCACAGGCTGCAGGCCTGTCCCACACCAGCAAACGCTGGTGTGGCTTTTTGGGAAGGGCTGGAGTACGCTGGCTTGGGCAGCTGCCCTCAGTTCCCTGGAGTACGGGATTGTCGAGCAGATCACAGGCAAATATTTAGACACCAGTGCACACAAACGGGCATTCCCTCGGCTCCTTCACACAGGGATACAATATTTAACCAAGCCCTGAGCTGAAAACAGCAGCTTTGAGTTGAAGAACCATTACATAGAAGATTCTGCTGGCTTCTGGCTATGGAAAGGAGAGCGGGTGCTGCCTCACGCAAACATTTCCAGCCTGCTTCTGGGTGTGGGTCTTCTGGGGCTTCCTTATTTTCTATCTCCCCTAAAATTTCCCATTCAGCTATGCAAAAAAACTGAGCTGACACAACTGTAATGGTCTCTTCCAGTCTTAAGAGCAAGAGCCACCTCCACGGTTTTTTAAATTCTCCATGAAGTCTGAAGGGTCCTGAGTGGGAGCAGATGCCTGTTGTCATGTCAGTGTCTTATTGAAGTGATAACTGCAATTGAGACAACATCTCCCACAATAGTTGTTCTTGTTCTGCAAATGTTACAAGCACAAAACAAAGGGAAAAATGGGATCACTACCCCTAAGAGGCAGGCAGGGACATTCTTCGACTCGGTACAAAGATTATCTGATATAGTCAGTCCTAACTCCAGCCACATGAGCAGGCAAGAGCTGCAGCCTGTTGAGTACTAAAGAAAAAGAGCTGAAATAAAGGTAGAACTTGCCCCTGTGCTTTACTCAAAACAACATCAACAGTTTGTCAGCAGGGTTTGGGGTTTTTGGTTAACACAGATGCACCTTGTCCTGATCAAGACTGCAGTGGCCCTGGGAGCACTGCAGAGCCTGTTCCCTTGCCAGGTCTCTGACCCCTGGCAGATGTTTTCTCCTCGTCGTTGGGAATGTAGCATGGCAGCTTCAGCTCCACCAACTGGTCAGTAAAATTGTCTCCTCGGATACAGAGCAGAAGGTGGAAGGTTTCCAGGCCTGTAACTATGCAGAACCAGTCTACTTGGGAGATGATAAGCTGAAGAACTCTACCTTGGTTTTAAAATTACTTAGCCTGCTCTTTTCATTGCGTGCCACCAAAGGAGATCTGTCTCCAGGAGGCCCTCAGTCTGTCTTGGCTCAGTGATGTGATGTTTGCTTACGCTTCAATCTGTTTCTAAGTGGTGTATCCCCAGCTGGGCCACCTGACCAGAGTGCTTCATTCCTGAAGGTACAGGCTGAAGGCACCTCGCTTCTCCACACCTATTCCAGAGGCACCCGCTTCATGTTACAGCTGTTTTGTCTTTTCTTTTCCTACAGCAGGCAGGGCCAAGCCTAGAGCTCAGCAAAGCACTAGTGAAGCAGCTTGTTTACAGGCAGCATCAGCTCATGTGTGACCTAAAGAGCTGGTCTCATTCAGCCGTGCTTGGAAAAAGCAAGAAGGGCAGACATCCATCCGGACGCTCCCCTTCGGCAGCAGGGGATGAAGATCAAATAAACTTGGCACGGGATCAGGTGGAGAGGCCATAAATCTCCAGGGTTTCTTAGAAACCGTCCTTCTCTGTTTGCTTTCTTCGTTTGTCTCCTCGATCCCTCTTTCCCCATGTTTGATTTAAAGGAGCAGCTCGAAAAGTCCCACCTCAGCCTGGGTGCTCGACGGGCACAAACAGGAACCTCAGCACATTTCCCAACGTACAGACCTCTCTTCTTGTACCTGCCCGTGCTGAACATCCGACAGCCTCGACTCACAGCAGCGGACTCTCCGATGAAGCTACCTCGGGAAACAAGCTGTGGCCCAGGTCCCTCTCCCTCGAGCTGACAGACCCTTTGCGGTCTCTCGTACACTTACGAGCTCACGTGCAGGCCCGGGAGCAGCCATGTCAGGGTTGAGGATCATGCTTAGGCTTGTCCTGGAGCTGGAGGAAGTCTGTGTGAGCCTGTTCTCATGAGGTAGCCAGGAAGATGCAGTCTTCGCTGCAGGGCATGTTCTGCGGGCTGCAGGACAGCACGGCCCGGTATCACTTTTGCAAATCAATCTGTCAGTCGATGCCAAAATTACTTGCCAATTGATGGCCCGTATTGAGCAACGTCGACTTACTGCTATTGGCATCTAACAGCAGTGACTCACACAGTCTTTAGCTTGCTTTTACACCATAGGGAACCGAGAGGTGTGTGGTTTTTAACCCCCAAACCGATTTTCTGCCGCTGCAACCTGCACCACGAACAGATGTGTACTATATTGAGGTCGTGTTTTCCCTCTAAGGTTAGTTATCAGCTGCTTGCTTTCAGGCCATGCTTTACGGGCACACCAGGCTTCCCTCCACCTTCCCCGAACCACAGCACGTCCAGAGGCTATACAGACATAACCCAACCGGGCTGCCCAGATGTGCAGAAGCCCGTTACGCAGCAGCGCACGCAGGGAGAAAACAGGGCTGTCAACATCCAACAAATCCAAATTCTCCTTCTGAAAAAGCTGGGCAGAAAGGCAAGAGGTGCACACAGCTCTCTGTGGGAAGGGAGAGAGAAAACTCTGAAGCAGAACTCGACAGCCCAAAGCAGAGATGGTGCAAAAGAAGCTGGAGCCAGCAAAACCCCTCTGAATGTGACAACTGAGAGAGTGTTAAATTCCGCGACCCAGGAGCGCACAGATCAGGCTTTTTGCTGCATAATTTCACAGATTGGGTTTTGCCTGTGTTAACTCAACAGAAGACAAAATCTGGCTGAAGGATTCAGGGTAGACGTAGGAAAAACTGTTATTAATCCTGCTGCTACTCTTGCAGGTTGTTCTCTTTTGACACAGAGAAGATCCCAGGTCATAAATTAGATGTCCAGGTTTTCTGGACGAATGGTGTAAACAAGCTATTTTTCTGAGAAATTACAACAGGATTTAATCTGACCTCACCTGACATACTGGCAATTTGTTAGTATAATCAAAAAAAAAAAAAAAAGCTTTCTTTGTTACAATAAGCACTGGTGGAAGCTCTGCACAAGATATGGAAATCACTGCCTGGCGTGGTGTTTGCTGCCCACCTCACAGCAGATGACGACCAGCCCTTAAGAAGAGAAGGAATCCAATTGAGAGAGCCCTCTTCTTACTACTCCATATTCAGAAACTACTTCCTTGATAGGCAAGCCCCAAATTGCTCTTAGATTTTATTTTTCCTCTTAGATTTTATTTCTCCTCTTAGATAAAGATACGTCCAGGAAATTATTTCAGAAGGGGACTATTAAACAATAAAAAGATTTGGGGAATTACGCAGTGCAGCCCCTTACATCCTGAGCTGCAAAAAGCTGTCTTCCAAGAACATTTCGCAGCTATCTCGACCCACCTGCAGTTTGCAGTGTGATTCTATTTCCTTCCAAAGGTTTTTGTTTAACACAAGCACTCACCGAGTACACAGCTCAGGGTTTCTCTGCCTCACCGCTTCTCGAAAGCACTTGGCCTCTGACAATGTTTCAGCTGGGGAGATTTCATTCAGGACTGGCTTCGCAGCGTGTCTCCACTTATACACCTATAAAAAAAAAAAAAAATTAGAATGAAATGAAATGAAATGAAATGAAATGAAATGAAATGAAATGAAATGAAATGCAGCCCTCATTTTCTTATTTATCAACAGTCACCGATGTAACGTTACAACCGGTTGTGTAGTATGAGGTTTGTCTGACTCGGTTTTTCCTGCTCAGAGGTCTGAGTAACTCACAGAAAGATCTGCTGTTGCCAACAGCTCATCACTGGTGTGTCCTCACCTTGGTGAAGGCACCTCAGAAGAGTGGTCTGAAGGCTGAGCAGGGGATGGATAGTAACTCTGATCTCCATCTCACTCACCCCTCAGAAATGAACTGCTGGATAGACCGTGCAGCTGGAAAGCTGGTTTGTCTCTTCCAAAGCTTGGGTGCCCATTCCCAGACTTCTAAATGACCGTTCCCCGGTCTGGGACAGTAGCTCACACGGCTTAGCTGCTCCCTCTTCTGATTGCAGAGGAATTCACCCTTCCACAATTTCAAACACGGGTTATGATCAAAATCCTGTGGGACCAATACCTATTGCTGCCAGACAAGCAAGGAGACTTCTTTCTGCTGGCCTGCTTGCGGGTCCAAAGCTCCTGCTGTGCAGGAGGAGACAGGGACAAGCCAAGGATCAAGTTTACCTCACTGTTTTATCTCTGGTGGCAGTGGGACTCCAACAAACACCTACTTCTGACCCTAACTAGGGCGAGGACTTCTCGTACCTCGCCTAGACGGACATTTACCTTTACCTCACCACAGTTTGAAACAAATCTGCTCACAATGTGGACACTTTTAGCTGGGAGAGGTGGGGTTTTTTTAAGGTCAAACTATCCATATCCATTCCCCCGAATTTCCTACCCAAGCCTGCCATCTCCCTAGACTTAACAAAAAAACTAGAACTTTATTTTGGCTGCAGAGCTTTCCTGCCCTTTGGGGACGGGGAGAGAAGTTGCACTGTGTAGCCATTGTTTCTGACAGTTCATTTACTTGAATGAAACAATCCATTCATCACCGGGAGGCCATCAAACAGAAACTGTCTTCAGCTTTGCCTTGCATAATAAATATACAGTGTTTCAGCACTATGGATTTACATTCAGCGGTATGTATCCAATGCAAGATGCATTTGCCTCAGATCCCTGGATAATATATTCATGGCACTGCTGGGTTTGCTACTGTACCAGCCTTCGAGGAGCTGCTCGTTCCACTGGAAGCTGCCCTCTCTCAGCCTCCTCCTCGTACAATACCCCTTTTCTCAGAACCAATTGCATTTTCCTGGGCTATTAAATAAAAAAAAAAAGTGAAAGAAAATAGATAGCAACAGGGTTTCCCCCTGCTCTGAAACAGATTTTCATCAGGCATCAGTTTAGTTTCAGCCTCCCTTGCGCAGGTAAGACAGGCTCGATCTTATTTTTAGCTTGTTAAACAGCAGGAGTCTAAACCAGCTCACTGTGGTCCTTCCATAGTCACTGGGGAGAGCGAGGGATCTCCAGAGAGCAGCTCAGCCTGTGTGTGTTAAATGTCTCTAGTCAGCCGAGATGAAATATTGGTACATGAAAGGAATGAGGGAAAAGGAATTCAGATAGGTGTTTATCTGGTTTTTCTAGGTTTGGTTTTTTTTTTTTTTAAAGTGAAAATGGATTCTTATTTGAAAGGTTAAACTGACTAAAATTTGAATATTTTGATGAGAGGAAGAATTAAAGCCAGCATAATGAAATGAAAAAAAAAAAAAAAAAAAGAAAAATTAAATTCTCAGGGAAGAATCTTGGATGGCACTGCTGGAAAATAACCCTTTAAACAACTAAAGAAGTTGCTGAAGAGCAGTTAGAGCATAGTTTGAGCATTGTAAGTTGATGGCTCCATTGAAACCATGACCTGTAATCACCAACGCTGATTTCAAGGTAACATTTCTGTTTGAAGGATTAAAGTGTTGTTTAACTGACAAGCCATCAGTATCTACTCTGATAAGAAAACCACTTTTATTTTCTGATGCAGGAACTAGAGGAATTTATGATTTTTTTGGAAAGATGGTACAGCAAATTTTCATATGAGTCTTCAGTGAAAGAAGATGACAAGACTAGAAGGCGACAAGACTAGAAGACAAATGAGATTTACTTTCTTTTCCCTCTCTTAGTCCTGGCTTAATCCCCTCCACTTCTGAGACAAATCAAGACAAAAGTACACAGTAACGTATTTCTTTTCCCTGGCAGGACAGCTACCTGGCAACTGAAGAAAATGTTAAATCCCAGGAACAACTGCGACCTCTCTCCTCGGCTGCTGCCCGATAGCAGGAGTGTCCCCTTGGGCTGGACTTCCAAATCACAGCCCTTTGGCTCATTTCTGCTGCTGTCCAAGATAAGTTATCTGCTTGTGTGTGTGGATTTGAGAAAGGGGCGTGCAGAGCAAAAGCAACAACAACAAAAAAAAATCCCAACACAACAACAAATGGTTCCCTCAAAAGTCTTACTGTGTTTGTCAAAGTCCTTTTTGATGTGCCTACATTTCAAAACTTATTACTGAGCATGGAACTGGTTTCCTGAGAGACATGTCCTGCTGTGGTGGGTGGAATTGGAAGAAAGAAAGAAAAAAAAGAATAAAAAGGTCTTGAAATTGAAATTAAAATGCTTCTCAAGCCAAGATGAGAAGGCAAAACTATGGAGGAAGTGTGGTGGGACCAAACTGCGATGAGGTTGGGACATTTAATTAAGAAGGAACAAATTGATCCTTATAGGAGGGGGTTTTATTCCTTTTCTTTCATCTTTTTCAGGCTGTGCTTTTCTGCAGCATGAGAACACAGTCAGCCAACGACGTTTCTCAAGGCCTGAAGCAACAGCATTCACCCACCACGCACACGTTGGTGCTTAGTCCCACATCTCCTCCAGCAGGCATCCAGGCAGCTGGCTAACTTGATTCAGCATTTGAGCTCCGAGAGGACACGTGAGCTCTGGTTATCTTGTTCCAGGCCAACTGTGTCCTCTTGACAATCAGCCACACACACGCACAGAAGCAACGTGAAACTGGCTTCAGGTTCCAGAAACAACACCAGGTAGAGGGGCACTCCAGCAGCAGACAGCAGGACGGGTGTCCCAGAAGAACACAAATAATCACTGTTGTTCTTGTGTTGCCTCCAACTCCTTCAAAATGTGGGCCATTAAGGGGCTAGGCAGAGGTAGGGAAAAGCTGCCTCACAAATCACTCCAATGAGACCCTGGAGTGAAAATGGAGTCTGCTTACAATTGCTAATGAGGTGTCAAGCAATTTGTTTCTTCTTCTACTGTATGTTTTATTTCAGGAGGAGATAAGTTCTGACTAGAGACTATTTTGCTTGATTGAATTTAGTGAGGTTGTGAGCCTTGGGCACCAGGCTTGACCTCTGCCAACTTTTGCTTTAAGTGGACAGTCTATTCTGCTGGAAATGGGAGGTGGGAGTTTGCAGACACTTGCCCCTGGTCTCCATGGGACTCCAAGAGCCCATGAAGTGGAGATGTAACATCCCTTTGTCCAGGGAAGCCTTCATCCCTGGGCTTCCTAGAAGCTTAGGACAGCTGGATGTGGTGCTGGAAGACATCTCTGGCTTCTCGAGGCTCCATGCACCAAGAGCGGAAAACATTTTTTGACCTCAGCAAGTTCTCTTTTTTGAGCCTGACAAAAGCAACATCAGCTGCTTCTTAAAGAGTCCTCCTGAAGCCACAAAGAGTTTCAGTTCACTCCAGATGCTTACCCAAATGGCAAAACCCTCAGAGCTCTGAAAACTCAACTACGTACAGCTCATGAGACCAGGCTACCCAGGGCCTCCAGGCAGAAAAAGCACAGGAGCAGCAAAATCCAATATACTTTGGCACTTTTGCATCCGATCACAGCAAAACAAGCAGCCTACTAGATGAATTTAGGGTCCAAAGCTGGTGGAAGCCTTCACACAAAGCTTTGTATGATGTGGTAAATGTAAGTTGCAGCCATTGTAATGTCCACTTTACCGAGGTTTTCAGGACACACAGAAAAGCTTTCAGTCAGTCTTCTCAACTCCTGGTGGTATTTACTGGTTTGGTAAATTCAGCTCCATGTTTAGCTCTTAAATACACAACCCCACCCCAGCATTAGGCAGTGCTGCTGAGGGAGGGAGAGCAAAGGGGGGCAGAGCTTTGCACCCACGTTGGGGCAAGGCAGGAGCCAGGAGGCACTGCGAGATTCACCAGGAAGACCAAAAAAGATGAGAAGGATTTAGTGCTGAGCATGAAGTTGTCGGCAAATGGGAAACGTGCTTGTGTGGGATGATGCGTAACAGTAGCAGCCCTGCCTTTGATTGACACAGACCCAGGGCATCCAATGAGCTTCTGACAAAGCAAAAATGGATAAATGAAAACATATGAGGAAACCTGATTTAAAAACCCCTCATTTGAAAACAAGTCCTTCTGTTTGAAAACAAGTTCTTCCCTTTCAGCTGCATGGATTGAAATGGACCAAAGAGGAGGAAACGTCTTAATCCTGAACCCCACAGGAAAGATAGGAGCTAGAAGAACATTACCTTCACCCAGAACCAAAATAATGAGTTTTAAACCCGAACACAATGGCCAAACTAAGCAGGAGGTTTGCTCCAAGAGTCAAACACCCTTGTTCTCTGGGGTGTTTGGATCAAAGCCTTTGCTATCACTGGTGATTGTCACGAACATCCTGGTATGACTGTGCTGACATAAAAGGAAAAGAGCCTTTGGCCAGCTGCACTGTCACATGAAGAGACAGCTCCAGTGGCTTCTGTGGCTCCTGGACATTCAAGCACTTGGGAGTATGGTTGGATCCAACCATAGTGGCCTTTCACAGGCACAGCCAAGAAACATCCCTTGCATCCTTCTCCTTCCAAATAGCCTGATCTGGATCTCAAGTGCTGGAGAGAACAGGGAGACAGGGAAGGGGGGGAGAAAGAGTAGGAGTGGTGGGAATTTAAAAATGCCAACTCTTTGCCATAGAGCACACAGGGAACTTAAAAAAAAAAAGGAAAAAAAAAAAAAGAAAGATTTAAGAAGTGACACTTTTGACATCTCGCCAAAGCCAAACTATCAAAATGGGACACTGGCTCTTTAAGTGCTGGGCTGCACAAACGAAGGGAAATTAATTAAGTAGGGGAGGCTGGTGTGGCGCCGGGGAGAGAATGCACAATCTGGGACCCACATGCCAAAGAGGGGATGGAAAGGAAGGTGATCTGTCATTTGCTGCTGTTTTTTTAAGACAGAAAATATATTTTTGAGAATTGACTAAGCAATTACCCAAATTAAAGAAACTGGAAAAGCAAACAGTGGTAAAAGCGCTTTAGGGTTGGGGTTTGTTTTTTTTTTCTCTTTTGGAAAATGGGGTGAAAAAGATGAGGATAAATTGGAGCTGTTGGTTCAAGGTGCTCCTTATTAATGCAACGCACAGGAAAATAAAACAGCAGCTCACAACAACAGCTATTAACTATTTCACAACCCTGTCCTGCTGGGAAGGGCTTCTCCATCCCATTCCCAGCTGGAGGGTTCCCAATTTGATCTCCTCCTTGCTTTAGGAGGATGAGGCTCAAACTGGAGAGGAGCACTGCTGGGAGACACTGCCCTGCCACCCCACAGCATCCTCCCACCCACTCCTCCCATGCCAGCCCCCGGTGTCTAACTGGAGGGCCCCCCACCACAGGGGCCATGGCACAACATGACTGGATTCAGGCAGGGGAGAACCAGAGGGAGAGTTGGCTCTCACCTTCCTGGTGCACATCAGCTGCCAAGTGGCCCCTCCACGCGGCACCCTGAGCCAGGGCCAGGTCTCCGTGCCAGCACCAGTCTCAGAGTGCTGGGTGAACAGCTGCAGCCGGGGGCACGGGCTGGTGCTGCACTGGGAACCAAAGGCATTCCTCGCAGAGAGCAAATTGCTGGGGAAAGGGCAATTTGCACACCGCTGGGGCTTGAAATTCCCTGCAGCGACCTGTGAGCCTTCTGCATGGACACGGTGGTGCTGGATGGAGCCGTGGCTGGGAAGAGCTTAGTGCTGCTTCCCCTGGGGTTTCAGGCTCATGTCCAGCACAGGTCTCACGGACATCAACTGGGAACAGCATCCTGCAAGTCTGGGGTATTCCTAAAGTTTGGGGAAGAAGAAAAGCATCAGAACACTGGAGAGCCAGGGCTCTGCTTGACTTTATCACTGTGCAGTGGGAGCCTTCTGCCTCAGCATGACACTCTAACTCCAGGGCAATGGGAAACTGGTTCACGTCCTCTCCAGTCTGCCCTAAAGGGCTTTGATCGCTTTCTTCTGCTACTACTGAACATTTAAACTCAAGGCATCCAATGTCCTGGGTGGCCATGGAAGAGAGATTTTAGCTTTAACTAGACGGGAGAAAAATAGAGGCACTATTAATTTCATTTTTTTAATCTAACTTCATTTTCCAAACTGGCTTTAAAATACTCTCCCAAACATCAGCACACAGCCTTCCCAAACCTTACTGCTGCTTTTTTTTTCTTTTTTTAATTATTATTTTTTCTTCTTTCTGTGCAAGACACTCTTCAAAAAAAAAACCAAAAAACCAGCTTCACAGCCACGACCTGGGGCCTGCTCACACAAGGAGGGCAACGTTCAGAATTATAATACTCAGGCGTTTGTTTAAAAACACCCTCATCATTTATAAACCTCCACAGAAGAGAAGAAAAAAGGGGAAAAAAAAAAAAAAAGCCACCTTGTTTCTTTTATGGCCTGGTGGCCGCTGCCACAGATTGATCTGAATGCTGCTTCCACCACAGCACACCTTTCAGTGCTACCTTGGGGTGTGTTTCGCTTGTCCCCGCTCTCAAATGCTCTTCACTCAACGGCTTCTGAGCCTCACCGGTTGCCGAGATGTCCCCACGAGCTGATGGGTTTTTACACCTCTTCAAATAACCTATCCCGTTACTCTGAGAGGCTTCTTTTTTCTTTTATTATTTTATTAAGATTTTTCTGCTATGAAATGTTCCTTTTTTAAGCCAGTCTCATAACATCTCTGGACTTCTAGGCGTTTTCAGTCAAGCTTTTCTTTTTCTTCCTGTGTTTACTCCACAGCCACCCAGATTATCACTTCTCTTATTAATGATTATTTAAAAGCACAGCATCACCTTAAGGTCTGAATCCCACAGGACACAAAAGCACCCTTTGGAGGCAGTGGGAAACAGAACTAGGTCCTCGAGAGGATCAGAGGCTGGATTTTGTTTTAAAATTTGTTTAGAAAACACTCAAGTCATTGTAAACAGAGTTCAAATGGTTTGTATTTCTGACAAATAAAAACCACAGGTTACCCTAACAGGGATTGGAATTTATGACTCGAGGGATATCGTGTATTCCAATTATATTCCCAAAGCAGTAAAATATTTAATCTCATTTTACACAACTAAATCCTCTCTAACATTTAATGTTCAAGGTAGTTGAGTTTCTGGCAGTATACATAGAAACTAGGGGGAAAAATCTTCATTGAAAATAGAATTCTAAAGAAAAAAAAACTTCATGGAAGCTTTGAAAATATCAGGAATGCCTTTTTTTTCTGAATAGGGTTATAATGGATCAGGGTCTTCGGGTGAATTGATACCATGGGAGTGGATTGAAAAAGGAGGGGAAAAAAAAAAAGTGTCAAATGCTTTCCCTTCTGTCTATTTATTTGAAGTGCTGAACAAAAAGGAGTGTTGGTGGTTTACACATCTCCATGTACTGGAGGAGCCCATAGGTGGGAGTTTGCAGCACTTTCAGCCCGCGTGGCTTGGGCTCAGCCAAGGGAACTGCTCCCACCCCGTGCCTCGCGTGAAGCCAACCCCAGCCATTCCTGCCCCATTTCCTCGTTGGCTCATCCTTCCATCCAAGGCTACGTCTCCTATGGCATGTCTTTCCCCCATGCTAAAGTGATGAGTTGGTTATTTTTTGCCGTAAGTATCTTGAAGCAAAATGTTTCTTGGCAGTGAGAGTTTCTAATGAGTTACAGAACTGTGTCTGCGATAACCAGAAGCCCACAGGAGCCAGAGCACCTGCAAAGAGACAGGCAAGAGCTGAGAGCCAGCAGCAAATCCAGCTGTGATGCCAGATAAGGAGAAGACTTAATTCACCCAGCAGCGCTTTTGCCTTGGAAAAATGGGGTCTAGTGGTCGCTGGCCAATCTGCATCCAACGATGGGCTAATCCAGGAAAAGCCAGATCGATACAGTCTGAGCACAGATGAGCTCAGGCAACGTGACTCGGAATCCAGCAAGAATATTTGACAGATCATGTATGCAAAGGAGGAGAGTGCCTTGGACAAAATTAGCCTGGGGCTTTCCAGTCCAGCTCTCCATCAATAGGCACCCAGGAGCAGAGAGGATTTTCCAGCCCCTTGGCGAGGGAAATGCTCGTGGGAGGGATCTTGCAGAGGACACAGTACTGAGGCTTCCCTCTTGGAGCTCACCCTGAAGGTTCCGGCTGAAGGGTGATGGGAAAAGGAGAGTTGAGAGCTCAGACCACAGCTTAAGATCTCCAGGAGCTTAGAAATATTGGCCCTTGGGCACGTCAGAAGCCAGTGAAGATGCTGCCTTGGGAATACCTCCTTAACCTGCTGTGCTCAGGGACGCTGAGCGGCAATAGACGGAAGATGGCAGATGCTGCACACAAGAGTTCACATGAGAAGCACACGGGGTGGGGGTTCTTCACGGAATGAAGAATTATTGAAAAGGAGAAAAAAAAAACCCCAGGGATGGTTTGTCATTGACCCTCTTGGCCGATGCAGAGAGCGGCACCTGGGAGCAGCCTGGCACAGCCTTGGAATGGGTTCCTAGGCGTGAGGTCTCACCCTCGTATTGTAAACGAGGGCTTGTTTCCCCTGAGCTTCTGTCTGGACAACACAGGGAACCCTGGGGCCAGGGGGATAAAGAAGGCTGGGCAGTGAAGCACCGTTCACAGCCCTCAAGGGGGTTTTTAAATCATGAGCCGAGCAGCAGAGGCTTTGCTTTTCCCTGGGATGCACTGGGGAGGAAAAAACTAAGGCTAGAAAAAAAACATGAGAGTCCCCTTCATACCTTGTCCAGTCCTGCTGCCTCTACAAAAAAAAAAAATAATTATTTAACTGCATTGTGCTGTAATGAGCCATGCCCAAACTACTGTTTTCTGGCCCTGTGTTTATTTTATTTCCTTATTGTAATGAAACTCAGATGGCTGCTGTTTACACTAGCACGGCGCAGCAAGAGCGCGCTGGGCTCAGTCTAATTAGCTGCAAGTCAGTTTTGGAATTAGGGCAGAGGAAAGAACAAATTTTTAGTAACTACTTTAAATTGAAGCCCTCATTTATTTTCATTACGGCCAGACAAAAGCAATATAATGTTTCCTAGCCCTTTGCTTTGCTGCACAGGGCTGTGCTTTTCTTGCAGAGCATCCGTCTCCCCGACTCTGCTCCAGGGATGGGGAGGTTGCACTTTTCCAGCAAGAGAGCTAACGAGACCAGTTTGGGCAGTGGCACGGGAGCTGGGAACAGAGGCTGGGCTGACCCCAAAGCTTGAAGCCTTTGACCACCTAAGTGAAGCAGGATTAAAGCTGCTGCTGTAACCAGCTGCTCAAGTGCTTTGTCATGGTGCAATATGGTCATTTGTTGCTGTTAAAGATTTTAAGTCTTTTTCTCTGTGACTTGACCAACCATTTATGTTGTTGCTTTATTCTGCTACCTGTGTTCTGCTTAAGATTATGACTGAAAAGCCATTCCCCCCCTCCCCCCCCTTCAAAATGAACAAGACACTATTTCCAGAGCAACAAATACACACATGTGCCTGCTGATTAAAAGATGATAAAAATAATCATGCTGCATTTAGAGCTTGACAGGGAATTGTTAGAGACAACACCGAGCACTGAGGTAGTGATGGCAGAAACACTTTCACTGCACTTCTTGGAAAGCATCCTGTGATTCCCAGACAGGGGGATGCCTTTGGAAAGGCCCTTTGCAGGGAAAGACCCCATCCCCCTCCCTCAAACCAGACCCTTCTGCTACAAAACCTTAACATCTAGGGGATTTTTAGGCTAATTTTTCAGCTACTAATTATCACTAGTCACAGAAACATGGGCTATAGGGTCACAGCAAGGGGTTTTCTATACCAGATTAACTATAGTTCAAGAATCACAACCCTTCACCAGATAATAGAAATAAATAGAAATAAATGTTGACTATCGTGATAAAGTGTCACCTCAGCATGTGCATGAACCTAAACTGCCTCAAATGTGAGCTGCCCATATTAATCCACACGGCTAACTAGTCACATATGCATAAATTATTTCTCTTTATATAAACCAGCTCTTGGTTGAAATGCAAATAACTACCAGCGACCTTAAAAGATCAAGATTCTCCATCTGTCCAGGATACTAGCACTAGATTAGACATTTGGGTTACATGTTACTGCAGCAAAAGACAGAGAATACTCAAACTACTCTAACACTAGAGAAAGGTATCTTCAAGAGTTCTGTTGAGGAACATTCAGGGGAGATGGCTTATATACATTTTTTTAAAAATACAGCTTTTCAGATACTGAAATCCTCTTTCCAGGTCAAATAGCTTTTTAAAAAATATATTAGGTAACACATTTGTTAAAAGTACTTTGAGCTAAAGCATGCTCAGATTAAGCTGCAATATATATTATTTACAATAGATCTATTTTCCAAAAGGGTTCCTGTGTGTTGGATGCAGTGTTGCCAACTGTCAGTAAATTTACGAACAGCTTGTAAATTTAAGTGCTTTCCAGAGAGCTATTGGTATGTGTGTAAAATACTCATTTTGTTCCTAAAACATGGCAAGACTTTTTTTTTTCTATGCTTGAAAATAAAAAAAAAAAAAGGGGGGAAAAAACCCTCATAAATAATATCATTGAAGTGATGACGTATCGGTTTCTAAGAAGAAGAAACTGAAGTAACTCACTTGGCGAGCCAAAGGATCAGCTTTTTCTTGCCTTCAGCAGCTCAGGAGATACTAATACCTTGATGCACTTGCACATCAAGAGTGTCCAGAAAAGCTAAGGGCTGCCACATTCCTCCCATGAAGATATACGCCCTTGTGCTCTCAGAGGGAAGAAAATGTGACAATAGTAATAAGGAAGATAATAATTCACCGGGTCCCATTATTTAAGCTGACACTTGGATTTGGAAAGACTTCAGTCGAAATTGGTGGCTTGATGCAAAACGAGCTGCAAGAAATAGAGGTGAAGGCCAAAGAAAGGAAGGTTTGTCGTGTCCAAACCCAGAACTGAAAATAATAATTTTCATTTAAAGAAAACTTAGGTGCCAAGCCTCAATATTCTACTATAATGCTAAGAGAAAGCCACCAGCCCTCTCTTTAGCAGACACCCAGCAAAAGCAACCCAAGCTTGCCTTCCCAAACCTATTCTAGACTCAAGCTGAAACAACCCCTCTTCCTGACACCAGAACCACTCCAGGCTCCTTCCTACAGACTGTGTGTAGTAGCAGAGACTGTGGACTGAGTATCTCCTTACTCCTATGGAGTCCCTACAAACCTATCCTCAATTAGCAGGTTAAGGGTGTTTTTAGGTGTTAAAAGCAGAGATTCCAAGATCCTAGAGAGACACACACACCCTTTTTTTGTTAGCTTTGCAGGTCTTCCATCAACTGGTTGGGCAAACAGACCGTTACAGAGTCTTGAGTGAGGGTACAGGAGACGGGCTTGGTAGCTCCTACTGCCAGGATCCAAAGTCTGATCCCTGCTTTTTTCCTGGAACAGCTGATAACAGGGCTATTAACTCTTAAATCATTGCGAGCACCTTTAGATAGCTGGGCTTATTAGAAATTTTAGTGGAAAGCCAGAGGCTTGACCACAGCATATGCTGGTAGAACGAGTGGAAAAACTGTTTGCAGGGCTCAGTTTAAAGCACATTTAAGTTTTTATTCTACACATCAGGCCAAATTCAGCCACCAAACCAAGCTGGATTAGGGTGGGGGGAAAAAGCATAGACCCAGGATGATCCGAGAGGTTAAACAGATGATAAACTTTGTTTTCTTTAATAAAAAAGAGAAAATGAGAGTAAGCCACCAATCTGGGCTCCCCTTTGAGGTCCTTTAACAGTGTGTGATTATCTTCACAGGGTCCAGAGGCAGGCTGAATCTGCTCACAGCCACCCAGCAGCAGAGTGGGGAGAGCAGCCACACTCCCCTGAGCTGCAGGGTCTCCAATCCCTGGACCACCCCACTGGGACTGGTTTTACAGCTGTTGGAAAACTCTGTTCTCATCACCTAAACTGCACATGCTGCTGCCACAGACGCAGCACCTTGGCTCTAGAGAAGGGCCCTATAATGCACTGTATAGTACTAATAAACATAATTGTTATAAAAAGATAAGGTTACAGAACATTACGCTTTGCCAAACTCCAGTTGACTGTAACTTTTCAGTTTTGGCTGAGCCAAGAGCCAGCGAGATTTTAAAATTCAGCAGTAGTAGCTATTCAGAGGGTTGTTCTAGCACTCCTGCCAGGAAAAACTTCGCGTGAAAGGTCTAATTTATCACACGTTGGGGTTGCAAACCTGTGCTCCGGGTACCGAAGGCAGCTGCTTGTCGGGTTTCAAAAAAAGTCTGGAGGAATCCCTGGGTTGGGAAGCGGTGCGAATTCCAGTTGGCTGTCCTGAGCGAGCAGCGCTGCATCAAGAAGAACACTCCCTGCCCGCCTGGGGACGCTCTGAAAGGATGGATATCTCCGGGCTGCTTCACCATCCTCCCCCCAGGAATCACTGCCTCAGAAATGGGCTATTCTTTAGGTGAAGCTTAGGTTAGAATAATGGTTTCCTCGTAGGGCAGCCTCCTGGGCTGACACAAAGGGAAAGTGGTGCTGGGGACAATGAAACTCAAGAATCCTGTGAAGTTCCTATAGGCTGCAATAGTTAAATTGGGTGTTACTTTATTTTTCTCATCTATTTAGTTACGTTTCCTTTTCTCTCCTTGTAGTTATCTCCTTTATTCACCACAGGAGGACTGCTCCAAGCTGCTTTTGACAGTAGCTTTTCCTCTTATGTTTCTTTTAGGCTGTCTGAATAAAAAGCTTTCATGAAGCACTTCAGACATGACACTTTGATGGGAGAGTCAATACACACCTTGCCCTTTGAATCTGAGGAGCTGCTGCAAAGCACGTGGATATCACTGAATAAAGCTCTTCAATTTCAATGGGATTGAGATTAAGTACCTAAAACCTGTTTAATTTGAACATCATAAATATCCCAGAGTGTGACAGATCTGCTCATCTGAGATGAGAAAAATCTCCCATGAAAGATCTGATCTGCTTGAGTAACAGGGAGCACTTACTGCAGGTTCCCACCCCAGTTCTTGGTTGGGACTCACTCACTCTCTTTCCCCTCCTTCCCTCTCCAGCTGGAGAAGGAAGGTGTGTTTCACAGAAGATGGGCCAAACACCTAAGGCTTCAGCAAATGCAGGTTGTCCTTTTAACCTTCTGAAGGTCACAAGACAGAAAATAATGGCAAGACACAGCCATTAGTTTCCAGGAAAGTAAAATCTTCAGACTCAGCCACAAAGGAATTAAAAAACCAAAGAGACGAGAATTGCAGGTTCTCCCCACTCCCATTTCTTACCGAAGTTTCAATTTAAAAAAGCAGAACCACCAGCACAGACCTAAGGAAACCTTTTCACCATAAACATCATGCAAGAAAACTTCTGAGCAATGATCTGTTTCTAGAGACTGTAGGGGCAAAAATGGAGGGAGGAGAAAGAAAAAAAAAAAGTGTAAATTAGCACAACCATGAATGAGACTTTTTGCTTCGGAAGAGACAGGTTCTCTCCAAACATGGGAGGAGAGAACATTCCACTGGGCAAGGAAAGCTCCTTCCTTGCTGCCCACTCCTCAACCCAGACCTGCAGGGAGCACTGTGAATGCCAACTGTCTCTGTAGCCCATTCAGCTCCGGGTCGTTCATTTGAGGTTGCCAACAGGGTTGCTAATTAGCACCAGTCACTGCAGACAGCCTTTTGCTGATGTGGGCAAGGATCCACCGGGAAGGTGCTGGAGACCTCCAACTCAATTCACGGAGATATTTGTATTTTAACGTGTTTTGGCCTCCTGGATACCTCGAGCTGTTTAGTTAAAGGAATCCTCCGCGGAATTGTGTGGAATATATGCATACCTATAGAAAAACCCAGGCATTATGCACACCAAATGCATATCACAAGCTAATTATAATTTCCCTGCAGATGCCAATCAGAAGAACAAGTTAAAGCCATTGAGAAGGGGAGAAAAAAAAAAAAGCATCTGTGGTTTGCAAGGTAGGTGTACTTGACATGTCCTTTTATTAATTCTAATTATAGAGATTCCACAAATGGATGTCAAACATTTTCAGGGTGTTTTGCTAAAAAATTTCTGTGATGGAAAAAGGAAGAACTCCACCTCAGCAGATCATTTCTTCTTGTTTATTTTACTATTTTCACTGTTTTCTTACTTTTAGGGCAACCAAGAAAGACAGAAAGCAAAAAGACAGACCAAAAAAATCCCTTCTGGCCTATGTTCAATTGCTCAGCTGAAACAGAAAGCAAACACTCCCAGAATCTCCCGAATTCAAACAAATGAAGTGGCCAGCACCAGCCTGAGAGAAAGAGTTAAATGGGAGCACTTGGAATAATTCCTGTGGCTGGACAGACAGGTCCTTACACCTCCATAGCACAGCTCACATCTCCTGGCTCTCTGGATCCAAGGGCCACGTTCCTGCTCAGATTCTGCCCCACAAGCTTGTTCCTGATCCTCCTGGGTCCCAGGGCAGCTGGTTACCCTTACTCAGCAGATCAAGCATAAACTTAAATGTTTGCTCAGATTCCCTTGGGTTTGATCAGACTGATGCAGGGGCTGGAAGGTAACAGGGATGAAAAGCATCTGACTGTCCCATTTCTCCCACTGGGAGAAGGAAGGTTTGCCTCACGTCCACTCACAAAGACTCAGCCACAGCCTCTCCATGTGACTCCTTGGGTTTATACTAATAGACTTGAAGTATCAATAGATTTATACTAATAGACCTGAAATGGGGAAATCTTTTTGTCTTGAGATGCATCACCAGGGGACATCTCATTTAATTAACGGCACCTATCTGTGTTCTTACCTAGGTTACTCCTACATGGTCACTGCTTTAAAGGCTCAACCCCCGTGCTAAACACACAAAAGAGGGGATATTTTAACTAGAGAATTAAATATATCGGAGATTCCTTACTAATTGCCCTTGCACAGCTGTCAGCTCCTACCAGAGGTTTCCCCAGACCACATGAACAAACAACTCACCAAACCCTTTGCCCTCTCTCCTGCCTCCCCATCACCCAACTCGCCTCACAAACACGCTTCCTTACAGAGGGAATGCCACAGCCCTGGACAAATCTGGACACGTTAGAACCCAAACCACCCTATTCCTTCAGGCATTTATAAATGGAATCATCAACTCCATCCATGACCCTGATCACGTGCATGAGTAGATGGATCAGACCTCACCGAGAGCAAGGCAGCTGCACGTGCTCACGGCAGAATTTGGGCTGAGGCCCAGATCCTCAAAGGGACTGAATTTTCCAATTCCTATTGAAATAACTTGGGGTTAGACACCTAAATTCTTTTGAAAAGCCAGGTCTGATGTTTTCTTAAAATTGACTAACCTAAATCCAGACAAAATTAGTATTAAAAAAAAAAATATATCTTAATAGGCTATTCTGAAGCAGTACACTTAAGGGTTATTGCTCTTGACTGGCTAATAAATTATTGGTTTATTGGCAAATAAAAATATAAGAATAATTTTGGTTATTCTACTTGCACAAGAAATTATTTCTGCCTTCTTAAGTGGTGGCAACTGGTGAGATATGCTGTAGAATACCAGATGACTCACAGATCAATAGAGAAACAGTGGGGAAAAAAAAAAATAAATACACTCCAAGCAAACAAAAGAAGCAAGAACAAGTTGTAATCTGCATCCCTGAACTTCACTATACTGCAACTCTCCACCAGCAAACAGCTTGAGGGATGGGCTCAGGAAAGGAGCCTTTGCTGACCTACGTGGTAGGTGGGATTTACTGTATGAAACCAGGAGAGAAACAGCTGGAGGAGTGCAAGAGCTTTGGCTTTGTCCAAGGTAGTTAAGTGTTTCAGCAAACTACACAAAACTTGGGAAGCATCAGCGATGCCTTTTGTAAGGTCACCTAGAGCAGTCTGTCACCCATCTGCTTTTGCAAGCAACAGCAGTTACGCTCTGCACGATGAGAAAATGCAATAAAACTGTAAAAAAAAAAACCAACAAAACCAACCCAGGATTTATTGACGCAAGATGGCACAGGCAGGCTCTTCAGAATGCCACCGAAGTACCACTCCGTGTACAATTGGCAGCACTGCCTATGGGTGAGCTCCCAGGGAAATCTCTTTAAAATTCCTATTTCCTCTGTGGTGTGAAATAAAGGCAATAACCCCGAGCTCCCCGACAGTAACACCCCCTCCTGCAGCAAGCAGTGACAGAATTATCCTTTACCATCCAAGGCTGTTTGCAACAATAAGAGAAACTCTCTTTGGTTTTTTTCCAGACCAGGCATAGATGCAGATAGAAAAACTTTGGAAAGAATAAGAGCAAAGGAACCCAAACCCATAAATATTACATCTTACCATAGTGGGAAAGATTAGGTGTCACACAGCATATAATTCTGTCACAATGTTACGTTGCTATTCCAGATGACACCCCCCAATTACTCAATTAATAACAACAATCAGCCAACTCCAATGAAAACAATACTTATACTGAGGCAGTAATTTTCCCCTCAGTAGCCTCAAAACATTTTACCACAAAGTCAGGTTCAGAAATCATTTCAGAAATCATCTTTGCCCCATTGGATCATCAAAATCAGGTAGAGAAACTCTAGCTTTACTTGCATAAAGTCACTTACCCCCCTCCCCAAATATCAATGGTGAGAATCTTCACATGGGAAGCATTAAGCAGCTCCTGAGATAAAGCCACCCCAAAAGCTACTTGAACACACACATACACACACCAAACAGGTTACTCTGAAATGACCAAAGGGTTATTTTTGTTCAGGTTGAGAAGAATTTGTAGAAGGGCTGGAAGGAAGCTGGAAGGAACGGCCAGAACCACATCACAAAGCATCTGTTACACCCTTGGCTGAAAAGCAACAGGAACCAAAACTGAGAAACCTTTTCCAGGTTATCACCTCAGAGCAGGACAGAGAGCAACTGGTCTTTATCAGAGACAGAGACTTACAACGGGGAGACAGAATAACACACAGAGCATCTTACATTTCAACCATGACACAAACTGTGGCGCTCCAGAGAGAACCTCTCCCCCTTACCACTCAAGCCAGAGCCTGACTTTTTAACACTGCAGCCCTTGCCCACCTTGGGCCACTTAAATCTCCTGCAATCTCTGCTTGGTTTTGAGCATCTGGCAGCAGGACCCAGCCCAGGGCAATTCAGCTGTTGGCAGTTTCAGTATCTTTCATTCATCACCAGGTGGGATGAGGTTGGGTTATTGACACTGGAGTGATGCTAGAATTAGGAAGTCTTTTCTTTATCCTTTTTTCTTTTTCCTCTTTTTCTTTTTCTTTTTCTTTTTCTTTTTCTTTTTCTTTTTCTCTTCTTTTTCTTCTTTTCTTCTTTTTCTCCTTCTTCTCCTCCTCCTTCTTCTTTCTTCTTCCTCTTCTTTCCTCTCCCTCTTCTTCTTCCTCTTTTTATCTTTTTCTTTCTTTTCTTTTTTCTTTCTTTTTCTTTCTTTTTTTTCCCCCCTTACAAACTACATATTTATTTATTTATTTGTTTTCAGTCATGACCAGAAAGTAGCATGTTATATATACCTAGGAAAGATAAAAATAATAACTAAAATGTGTCTGGATAATTCCTGTTGGGCTTCACTTGCAAAATGAGCAATCCCAGGCTGAGAAATTAGATTTAGCAGCTCCGTTCTGGACAGGAGTGTTGGGGGTATCAGTATTTCAGCACTTTCCAATGGTGATAACCGACTAATCTGCTGAAAATAAGCTAATTTTGTTCATCGTAATTAAATTTCGTATTGAGAAACTCCTTTTGCTTTGAGCACATGAGCTAATGGGAGCACAACACACGACTGCAAGTCCCTCTGACCCTACAGATTTTGTAGACGTGGATTTCCCATCGCTTGGAGGTTGTGTTGGGGCTGAGGTTTCCCTCACAAATTTGCTTTTCTTTTCCTCCAGAGGTTTTGAAGAGGGAGGAGGGAGTATCTTTTTCCCCCCTTTTACAGCGTGTTTTCGTGATGAATTTAGAGTCATACATAGACTTAAGGCCGTAAGATTAAACTTTTCTCTATTGCATTACATAAATGTGTTTCTGATAATTACAACCATAAGCCTGATTGCTTGGGCTTTTGTGATCATGTTATCCAGTGAAAAACTATACGCTCACAAAGGTGTACTAAAATCCAAATTGAAGTAACCACAGAATAAGTCACTTTGAACAAGGTTCAGGAGGTCGGCTCTCCGTTACCCCTGCCCCTGCACAGCCGTCGATAGCAATGGAAAGGGAGCTGAGAGAGGGCACAAAACCGTGCAGCATTTTCAGACCCATCTTGGAATCAGTGACTAGAACAGCGTGAGAAGATAGGAAATGTCACAAGAGAGGTGATTTGGTCGTTTCTGTATATTATATTAACTAATCCTCGCCCTGGACTTTGGCAGAGTTACTGCAGCGCAGCAGTGGGAAACACGGGGTTCTCTATCTGTCTTTTGTGCCCATCTTCATGACTCCATGAACTGAAGCACATGAAGAAGACACCACAAAGGACCACGGCACGTGTGAGCAGCTCTACGGACACATTGTCACTCTGCACGAGTTGACGTGCGGTGGTTTCTTGCTCCACAATAAATTAGGGTGCCTAAGCTCTGCGTTGCCAAACACAACCGATGGTGAAAGCTCTGGAATTGCCCAGAGATTTGACTATTTTTTGCTGCAGAGTGACTCATCTATTGGTCTGACCTTCCTTCCTTCTTTCTTTCCCATTTTACACTCAGTGCCTGCAGCAAGAGTGTACATTTACAGCTCTCTTGGAAACACATTTAGAGAAAATGGTAGTAAATGATACTGCAGAAACTATAAATGGTTCCAGAAAGACAGTAACACACTTCACGGAGTATTTTGCCCCAAAATATATGTGGCCCCAGTTTGTCACTTGGTGGACTGGCATGGTGCAAAGGGTGGTGTTGAAATGGGGCCAACTCATGGCAGCTGAGAAACTGAGACCAGTATTTTTGTTGGTAACTAGGTAAAACAGAGCCAAATGGGATCTTTTATGTCCTGGCATTTTTAATTTTATCTTGAGGGTCCGGGGACACGTAAAATAAAAGAAGCACTTCCTTGATGAGGTTTATGGTCGTTAAAGAAATGCTTAATATGAAGAGAGGCTCAAGCATACAGACAAGACTCCCCAAGTATACATGCCCAGCATTCTCCAAGCCAGGCTGCAACACTTAACAGTTCTATCAACCTTCTCTAATTATCTGAATTAACAAATACGTCGTCTCCAGGGCAAGGATAAGGAAAAAGAAATTTGTCCTAAGTTTTAGACACTGATTTCTAGTGCTGCTGTTCCCATGCTGGTACACACTGTTTCAGAACAGCTCGTTACCTGACACCTAACAAAGGGAAATTGGCACGGAGAGGTGGTTATCCAGAGCCACAAGCCTAAAACTTGACCTGCTCTAGGTGGTCTTGCTCTGGCAGGGGGGTTGAACTAGATGATCTCTGCAGGTCCCTTCCAACCCTTAACATTCTGTGATTCTGAGAGCTGAATGGGTGGAGGTAATGAAACTGCATCCAGAGAAGGAAAACAAGGGTGTCAGCCACTTTGTCAGGCTGTTGTCTGTCCCAAAATATGGGAGGTATTCTCAGAGGGTCCCCTGGAGCCACAAAAATTCTCGTTTCCTTCTAGGAATTTCAGGTTTCATTCTTCCATCTACAAGAAGGCATCAGATCTCTGGATAGATGGATCAAAACACACTCCCAGCCTTTAGATCTGGGGACTAAATCAGAGAGGGAAGGGCAGGGAACACTCTCGTGTTATCATTTGGGCTTAGAATGCCGAATGTGAGCAGAATTGCAAAATAAACCTTGAATGGTCATTGGCGGAAGGAAATTCAGCCTGTCATTGGTAAACCCCAAACCCCAGGGGAATCTGAGCTGCTGCTCTGACCAAACTGTCTCAAACCCAGCAATACTCTGATCACCAGGGCTGGGATTTCAAGTACAGCATTCCAAGTGGCCCTCTTCTTCCTTTTTTCTTTTTTTTTTTAAGTTTATTCCTATATACTGTACATTCCTAGTAGGACTGATGACTGCATTGGCATCAGTGGTTTGGGATGGAGTCACTTGCCTCAAAGGTCCTTGACAATGTTCTGCGGCCAGAAGCCAGCAAAGAGTGGCTACCAAAGAGTGGTACCAGATACTACCTGCACTTGGGCTCTCTTTCCCAGCACATCTTTCCATCTCTGGTTTCTCACTGCCCTCTACCAGCTGTCTGTGCCTACAACCCCCTACGCTGCAGAAGAGCTACAGGATGGATTTCATTTGGCACGGAGCAACAGTTGTCCTGGGCCAGAGCCTCAGTGTGGGCTCTTTTTCCAAAGACCAATGTAGGTGGGAGAATTTCATGGCAGATCAGGATTTCGCTGACCAAGAAAGCGAGGATCTTTCATGGGGAGGCTACTTCATTCAAAAGCTACATGACTTGGCAGCCCAAGGAGCCTTTTTCTTGCATGCTTGTCAATTCTGCTGGCAGCACGCGGGTAGTCCGAGCTTGTGCTTCAGGGATTTCAGAGCCCCTGGATGGCTTTGTACTGTGTGCCAAAAGGGGAACAACAGCCTAAGAAAACAAAGCCTGTGCTATCATGCAACCTGGGAGGGATTTAGTCTCCATGTAAATGTTTCCAACCAGCAATTGTGTGAAGGTCACAATTTACATTACAGTGATTGCCCTCCACGGGAGGCACTAGTGTGGTTAACCTCCTTCTCCATGTGCATCCCATCAGCAGAAGTGGGACGGATTAGTGTTACACTGTCACACCGCTCTTTGGGGATCCTGGTTTACATTTCAGTCCTGGCTGGCAAACAATATTCTTGATTCTTCCATGTGAGAACAGAGAAGACCGTTTCAAACCAGGCAAGGAACAAAGCACTTGCATTTCAAAGAAGCACGGAGGAGACTATTTTACTGCGTTCAGTTTTGGTCCCCGCTGGACAAAAAAGATGGGGACAGGCTGGAGAGGGTCCAGAGAAGGGCCACGAGGATGATCAGAGGACCTGAAGACCTGCCATCTGAAGAAAGGCTGAGAAAACTGGGTTTGTTCAAGGTCTTAGGGGTAATAATACCACGTACCAGTACATAAAAGGTGGTTACCAAGAAGGTGGAGACTCCTAGGAGTCACATGGAAAAGACAAGGGGTAATGGGGACAAGCTGCTCCTGGGGAGATTCTGACTGGACTCCAGAAGAAAATTATTCACCATGAGAGCAATTAGACATTGGAATCACCTCCCAAGGGAAGTGGTGGATTCCCCTACACTGGACAGTTTTAAGACTCATCTTGACAGGGTGCTGGGGCATCTCATTTAAACTATATATATATATATGTAGTTTACCTTAGAAGGTCGGACTAGCTGATCCCTGAGGTCCCTTCCAACCTGGTATTCCCCGATTCTGTGATTCTCTGATTCTCTCTATCCTTCGCAGCTCAGGAAATGCTCTTTGCTGTACATCTTGTGTTGAGCCCCTTTCAAATACTCCTAACGCCAAGTGTGGGAGTTCACCTTTGAGACCGACCTTGTCCACTCTGAGAAAAGCGTGCCTCTCCTTGCCCACCCCTCCGCCACCTTCCTCAGCCTGTAGAGCAGCAGATTAGAGAGGCAAAGTGCAGAAGGCCACTTTGTGGTTTCTGACTTTTGAAGACCTTTTTGGTAAAAAGTCTATTTGCAATAGGTGAGTTGTGAGAAGCAGCTACCCAGCGGAACTGGTGCCACCAAACAAACCACCAGCCTGCAGCAGCCACGTGCTCCTTGTTGGTCTTGGCCTTCGCTTCCATAAATAGCCTTTACATGCAAGAGCTGGTTGTATTGCTGAGATGTTCATGGGTCTGATATCTCTGGCTCTTTGAAGCGCTTTGCTTAGTGGAAGCAGGCCTCTGGGAACCAATGAGACGAGTCCAGAGAAAAACTTCATTAGGTCAGAAGGTTTACGCCGAGGAGCTTCTGCATCACCTTTCTGCCCAGCCACGCCATCCCTTTTCCTTCCCCTCTTTAAGGACCATTTCAACAGGTGTTATATTTAGACCCATCACTTCTACAGACCTGGTAAACACGTCTCGCTACCAGTGGTGTGGTCTGACTTGACTTTTGAAGGAGATGGTGAAATGAGTTGTGTTTGGCTCAGCCTGAAGGGCTTCCTGGCAGTGACCTTTGCTGGGAGCAGCAAGGCTCCCTCCCCCCCGGGAGCACGCAGACACCCAAACACCGCGGGGAAGGCGATGTTGGAGCTGGGGGTTGTGCAGGATGGCACTCCCATTCCAAGCTCTTTGAGACAGGGACAACTTTTTTTGTTTGCTGGGTTTATTAACAGCCTGGCATCCTGACTGCTGGCCTCCTAGACCATAAACAAACACATATAAACAGTTAGTGGTCAGTTGAAGAATCAAGTAGCCAGTCAGTCCAGAAAATGAAATACTTGTGCAGTTGTTAATTCTCCTCATTCCGCCCCTCACGCTGCGCTGGAGATTATGCAATTTGCCATTTGCCTCCAAAAAACACAACTGGATTTCATTGCTGCTACCTTATCATTACTCCATCAGCTGGTACTGGCTATGTATTAACTGGCAACCCCACCGAAACCCCGGGGGACACCTTCTTACACCCCTGAAGCAAAATCTACCTAACCAGGCGAGGCGGACAAAACGAGGTTTACTGACACGTGTGGGTACGGGAGGCAGATTGGGATTGACAGGGCAGTAGTGAGTGGCAAGGGTTGGAAGAGAGATCCAATGTACCTCTGCAATTGCTGAGGCTGACATTTAAATTGCAGGCAGCCATGGGCTCATTCCAGGAGCCGCTTGCGGTTGGATGCAGTTTTGATCATTTAGAGAAGAAGCAGGGGGAGGGGGGGGGGGGGGGGGGGGGGGGGGTTGGGGGGGGGGGGATAAGGTACTGTGCGAGGAAGAGGGTGAGTGGAATAAGATCAGTGTATGGGGAGAGCATGTTGCGAGTACGGGAGAGAGAGGGGGACACGAGGGAGAGGGTGCTGTAAGGGGTATGGAGCACAGGGACAGTGCGGAGGGGTGGGCAGTGTGGGGACAGGGACAGGGTACGGCGGTGACAGTGCTGTGCTGGTAGGGTCGTGGGGATGGTGCGGTCAGGAGTGAGTAGTAGAGGGTAGGAAAAAGTGAGCTATGCCAAGGGGGTACAGAGTCGATGCACAGGGGGCAGGGTGCTGTGCAGAGGGATGTGGGGGTCTGTGTGTGAACGAGTGTTGTGCAGAGGGAGGACTGGGATGGTGCATGTGGGAGCTAGAGCCACACAAAGTGGAAGACAGTGGATGGGGAGGGAGGACGGTGTGCTGAGCAAGGAGAGACAGAAATGGGGTGGTGGGAGGCTGGGATGAATGGGGAAAAGGCTGTGGAAGGTGGGAGAGATGCTCTGAGACGGGTGTTAGAGTATGAGGGACTGTAGCTCTGCATGGTGTGGGGTGGGCTCTGCGGAAGGACGGGGTGAATGGGGAGGTGTATGAAATCGGGTGGCACAGAGGACAGGAGAGTTGGGTGTTTGATGGGTAGAGGGAGTACCTGGAGGCACAGAGACAGTGTGACGGAGAAAGAAGCTGGAAATAAAGGGTCAAGAGCCTCTTGTAAATAAGTGGGTTTGGATGTTTGAGTGCCATGGAGGATAAGGTGTGTGTGCCTGGAAAAAGGCCGTGGGAGGAAGACGTAGTGTTTGAAAGGGGAGAGAAGGAAAATGGGTGTGGGGAATGTGTTTAAGGAGAAAGAAGCATTGGAAGGAGTTTAGCAGTGAAACAGGAGGAACGGATGGATTGTATGGCTGTGGGGAAGAGTGAGGAGCTGTGGTTGAGATGACAGCATTGCATATTGGAGTTTGGGAGTTAACTGTAGAGTAGGATTTGTCTGATGTCATTCCTGTCTTCCGACTCAGGGTGCTGGCATTATTTTTTTTTATAGCTTAGGAGCAGCTTTTCTACCCTTCACTTTTTCCTGTAGTGGTGCAGAGACTGCATTTTTAAGGGCTTGTACTGCTTTTTCCCTCCCACCCAAAATTATGCAGGACAGATGGCATGCAAGCAAGAGCTCATTTTGGGCTGCTTTTATCCTATGAAAAAAATATCACAAGGAAAAGAGAGAAGTACACCATAGTGAGGCTTTTTCTTTTGAATGAATGAATTTCACAGTAGTTTCCTAAGTTCCTTTAAGGGACTTCTTCCCTTTTGTGCAAGTCCTGAGATGCTGTTGTTGGCTGATCTTTTTTGATGTATTGTGCATTAATTCCTTTATCTTATATAGCTAGTTAGCTTTCAAGTGTCACTCAGAACAATAATTCTAGCACCCATGAAGACAGATAAGCACCATGAGAGTAAGTGGGTATGTAAAAGTGAAAATCTAACTGGAGCACATTTGAGAACACTTACGGTGGCTTTATCTGGCTGGCACAAGATGTGGCTGCAGGGGCTTTGCTGTGTACTCATGCTGTGATCTTCTAGCCAGTCCCCACATAACATTAGTGTGTATATTTTGGTGAAGTGTTGTTTGTGGAAACAGTAGAACAGGACTTTCAAAACGGTGCTGTTTGTAGGCTTGCTAAGTTACTGTAAGGATAAGCGCAGGCCCTGTCGCATACAGCAAATATTTTAAGGAAATGTGGGTGTGGGTTGTTTATCCTGGTGTAATTCTTTATGTTCTGAAACAGATGCTTCTGTTGTGAATGGGTAAAAAAAAATGGTTAAATGGAGAGGACCGAAGAATTGTGGGGAATGGAGTTGAGTCCAGTTGGCAGCTGGTCACAAGTGGGCTCAGTGTTGCGACCTGTTCTCTTTAATATCTCTATCAATGATCTGGATGAGGGGATTGAGGGCACCCTCAGTAAATTTGCAGAAGACACGAAGTTGGGAGTCTCTGTAGAGGTATCTGGACAGGCTGGGTTGATGGGCTGAGGTCAGTTGTATGAGATTTAACAAGACCAAGTGCTGTGTCCTGCAGTTGGGTCACAAGAACCCCAGGCAATGCTACAGGCTTGGGGAAGAGCGCCTGGAAAGCTGTCCAGTAGAAAGGGACCTGGGGGCTTTGGTTGACAGCTGGTTGAATATGAGCCAGTGTGTGGCCAAGAAGGCAAACAGCATCCTGGCTTGTATCAGAAATACTGTGGCCAGTGAGAGAAGGGAAGTGATTGTCCCCCTGTACTTGGCACTGGTGAGGCTACACTTCAAATACTGTGTTGAGTTTTGGGCCATTCACTCCAAGAAAGGTGCTGGAGCGTGCCCAGGTGGGCAATGAATCTGGTCAAGGTTCTAGAGCACAAGTCTTACGAGGAGTAGCTGAGGTATCTGGGGTTGTTTAGTCAGGAGAAAAGGAGATTTGGGGGACACCTTCTCACTCTCTACAAGTACCTGAAAGGTGAGGTGGGGATCAGTCTCTTCTCCCAAGTAGTAAGTGATAGGACAAGAGGAGACGGCCTCAAGTTGCACCAGGGGAGCTTTAGGTTGGAGATTAGGAACAACTGCTTCCCTGAAGGGGTTGTCAAGCCCTGGAATAGGCTGCCCAGGGAAGTAGTGGAGTCCCTATCCCTGGAGGTATGTAAAAGCCATGTAGGCGTGGTGTTTAGTGACACAGTTTAGTGGTAGACTTGGCAGTGCTGGTTGAACATGATGATCCTTAAGGTCTGTTCCAGTCTAGCCGATTCTGTGAATTTTTTTGTTTCTTTGTTTGACTTGGAAACTGAGTGATTTAAGCCAATCTGAAAAGATGTATTTGTGCTTCAATAACAGCGTCTGCATGAACTGTGCTTGTCTATTATAATTCTATGATACTGATATAGTAGTCTGATATAGATACTGTTATGATAGTCCTTGAAAATGGGGAGAAAACTCCTTTTTCTGTGTAAGCAAGACAGAATTTTTATCTCTGAGTATTATGTTGGCTGGAGATGTTCCAAGGGAACATGTGTTTCTTTTAAGTCAGACAACATGTACTTGCTAAAAGCAACATTTTCTGGTAAGCTGTAGCTTTCAGTGACTTCTGATTACGTCAGCAGGTTTCTGTCCAAGTTACCTTAACACCTTTACCTGTTGTCTTTGTGGGCTCTTTAGGTGTGGGGCTCTGGGGGGAATCTCCTGTGTGTGAAATGCCTTGGGCTGAGGCTTCTCAGAGCCTCTGTAGTCTGATGTTCACGCAGCCCTAGTGTGTGGAGCATTTGTCATGTCAGAGGTGCCTGGGCTACTGTTTTTGAGACCCTTGGTCAGTAGGGCTGGGTGACATAGAGACCATTGCCTGGGCTTTACAGAGTGTGAGGGCTGCCAGGCTCTCTGTTGAACAGCTGGAAGTTGAATGGGGCTGTTGGTGTCTGTGGAGTTCAGAGCTGCTGACTGTTCCTCAAATCCTTCCGAGATCCACGAGGGCATTTGTTTGTGTGCTTGTGTTGAGTAGTTATAGATGCTTTTATTCATAATGTATTTTCATCACAAAGAAGCAAAAGGGAATGGAAAGCACTGAGATTCTGTTACTGACTTCTCTTTGGTACATCTAGCAAAAGCTTTTGCTATGTCAGGTTGTGTGCTGAGGATTCAGAATCTTGCATTTGCTTTCTGAAGAAGGAAGACAGTCCTGCACGTCTCTATATTAATACAAAGCAGCCTGTCTGCAGTGTGCCAAGTCCTTGCGAGTGAGCCCAGCAACCTCACTGTAAAACATAGGAAATCCCTTCTTTTGTTCTCTGAGGATTGGAAGAAGGTGAGAGATCACAGTGAAGTTTTCCCAGACAGGGTTTACATTCAGCTACCAATGTGCTGAGCGTAGGAAGCCACAGCCTCAACACTGATCCTTTCTACAGAGAAGTTGGGTGTAGCCAGTATTTTCCAGTGCAGGTGTACGACTTTGTTTCTCTGCATTGTCTCCACAGTTTTAACAACTGAGAATTAGTGAGAAAGCGGGGGGTTGTGCTTGAATATGACTGAAAAGTCTGGCTCTGCTATTGTAGCAAGGTCTGGGGAAATGCAGGCTTGTAGGCCTGTTGTGCAAAAGGGCAGAAGCAGCTAAGGATGAAGTAGGTAGATATGGAGGTACATATGGGGAAGAATGATTTTTTGCAAGCTGAAGAAATGTCTTGCAGACCTTTTGGAGGTTTCTGAAGAAGTCAGTAAGTGACAGAACAGATCGTGGGACTAGCAAAAGCAGATCAGCAAGATCCTTCACCAGAAGCTTGTAAAGAATCTAAGCTGGTGTAGATAGGGCAGAGTCCTTACAGAGCAGAGTAACTACTCAAATGGTAAGCAACATGGACTAGAATGAAATAATAGGTCTCCTGAAGGAGGTGCCAGTGAAATTCCACAGAATCTGGGCTGATGATCTAGAAAAGAGGTGAATGGTGAGCTAATGAGGTTTGCTGACAAAACTGAATTATTTGAGGTAGTAAATACTGTAGAAGGACCTGTTGTTCCTAGTGGCTGGGTGGTAGGATAGCAGATGGGATCCAGAGTTGCATGAGTTAGGATTGTTCCTGGCTTCCACATGTGGGAAGGTAGCATCTAGATTGGCTACTATAACTTGGGAAGGAGATCCCTGAGTCTTAATGGTTAGCTCTGTAAAAACATTTAGATCAGTGTTCATTCACAGTACAAAAAAAACCAGAGTGGGAAAGGAAATGTTAGAAGTTACCAGGAAAAGAATATGACAGGATGTACATGCACTGTTACGTGTCCACAGCACTGTGTGCAGTTCTGGTGTGTTTCTCACTTTTCTTCGCCCTCCTCAAGAAAACCTCGTAATAGAACTAGAAAAGATACAGAGGGGAAGGTGTGGTGATCAAGAGGAGGGCTTCTTGAAGAGCAGCTCAGTTTGAATGACTGAATAGACTGAGCCTCTTCAGACTGGAGAAGAGATGCTTGAGTGAGGCCATAGTAGAGGTCTGTAAATACAGCAGAATAACATGTCAAGGGGGAGCAATTGTTCAGTATCACATAATGCAAAAACGAGGGAGCGCTAAGAAATCCAGCAGCTAGCTTATTTTAAAAGGAGCAAGTAGGAGGTTCTTTCTATTGATCTTCAGGTAGGAAAGTCCTCACAAAGCACAAGCTAGTGAAAGCTTTGATAGGCCCTGTACTGGTCCTGTTAACTATAATTCCTAGTTCTGTTGCAAGTTGTCACAGCCAGGCAAGAGTCCAGCTTGAGGCTTAACCCTGGGACTTGTTATACTCTTGAAGCTTGTGAAGGCCATGTGTTGAAAAGGAGTTTCTGAGCTTGACCGATTTGATCCTGGAAAAGTGCAGATACTTGTGGGAAAGGGTTGTAATGCACATTTGAGCTCCAGGGAACTCTTATTTGCACAGAAAATGGTTGAGGCATGTGCTTTCCCTATCTGAGTCTAGTTTTGAAGAAAAACTGTCCACATTATAATTGATAACCAGTCCAGACTGTCTCAAACTAGACAAAAGAGGTTGCTCTCTGTGGCTTCTTGTCAAATTTGGGGAGCATTTGAATTCTGCTAATTGGAATGGATGCATCTTGGGTTTTTTTTCCTCCCCCTTTTCATATCTAAGTTCTTAACAGACTTCTACGGGTCCTAATGTTTGGACACATCCCAGCATGAAGTACAGCAGTACAGGGTCTAAGAGTGAGCTCTGTTTCTCCCTCTTGGTTTTACTGTAATTGCATCCTGGAAAACAGAGCTCTGCCGAGCCCTTCTCCAGTCTGCTTTGGTTTTATGGTAGCTGCTTTTGTAGAAGGGCAAGTTGTGAGTTGTGTGCTGCATTTGCAGGCGGCAGATTTTCTTAGTGCTTTTTCCCTTTGTCTGTGTGAGAGTCCCCTGTCTTGTGGTAGTTGTTGGGAAAAGCTGTTTTCACAAGTATTTGTCCTGAGGCTGAAAAGAGAAAAGCCAAGTACAAAGCTGAAGAGACCAAGGGAAGGGAAGCTCAACATGGTGCAAAACCTGATAGTCCATATCTCTCATCGGGTTCTGTTTTAAAGAAGCTGAGGAAGTGGAAGTCGAGGGCTTCAATCTGACACTACTTAAAGGAGCAGAAAGCAGTCCTACCTGAGAGAGCTGATGTGCGGGCAGTGCAGTGGCAAGCTGGAAGACACAACTGAGAAGACACAGCACAAGAAAAGGGCAGTGTACTGATCTTGTCATCCTGAAGCATATTGTGTCTAGGGAAGCTAAGCTTCTTTTGTTCCAGAAATCTTTAAACTGTTGGTAGTAAGTTGAGAAAAATAACGTGATAAACTTCGTGGGTGTAAATCATAAGGCAGTCTGGAAACCTGCCCTGTAGAAATGTTGGGGATCTCGTGTGTGTGTGTGTGAGATCTGGTGTCAGGAGAGCTGCTTGCTTTGTCAGGCACTGCTGTCCCTTGGTGTCCCTGACCAGCTTCTCCCTGGTGCTCCCCCTACCCTGCCCACAACTACAGACCCCTGGGGACATCAGCCCCTGCCTCAGTCACTCTGCAGCAGGACCAGTCTCCTGCTCCCCACAGCCCTGCCCTTGGACTTCACCAAGCCAGACCTGCATCCCACTTGGCCTCATCCCATCCTTATGGCCCTGTCTGGCCATTCAGGGGATGTGTCTGCCCTGGTTCCTCTTGCTGGGTCTGACCTTGACCCCCACGTGCAGGCTGCCATCCTGCCTGGCCTCAGACCATCCCTGGATCCACAGAGATGCCCAATGCCCTGGGCTGTGGCTGCCCCTGTCTGGTACAGAGTCACATCTCTAGTAAAAATCAATCAGAATTCTTTTTCAGGATCTTTTAGCTAGCTCTTACTTAGCACATGTCTTCCTCAACCAGCAGCCTATTTTTACAAAACCGACAGAAACCCTGTAGTTTTGAGACCTCTGTCCCCCTCTAAGGTCTGTCTGAAACTGGGCAGAGAGAGGAGAGGGTGGGTGGGTAGTGCTGCTGCCTGTGCTGTTTTCCCTGGGGAAAACAGGATGGAAAATGGAGGTTAGCATGATGAAATGCAGCCTTTGTGGTCTGAGGTGACAGAACTGGGGGACGGAGAAGACAAGCTGGTGGAGCTAGGGGCATTTCTCAGCTCCAGATAAAACCTGCAGGATCCTACTTGAGTGGGCAGGTTATCAAGTGATCGCAGGCTGGCCGCTGAAGTGCGGTTCTTGACGCAGAGAGCTTGCCCTGCCTTTGGCATCTCAGGTGAGTCTGGGCGAGGTTGAACAGCGTAACCGTCTTGTATCAGCTGTATTTTATGGTTGATTGCTTGGAATTTGTTTTGGTGGCTGTTGTTTGAAGAGACATAATAAACTAAATTCCTGATGCATATTCTCTTCTTTAAATGCTAGGTTGTAATTTATTTGAGATTTACAATAACTGGTGTGAATTAAAGTCTTGTAACTTGCTCTTCCATGGTGACTAGGCTACGAGGTTTTAGGACTGTGACGACTACAGACATAGTTATAGAAATGGGAGGCTGCAAGGGACATGGACAGCATTAGTTCAACTTCAGCACTGAGCTGGGATCATGTACAGCTTGTGACTCTTGTACAGCATACACATGTTATGACTCTCCATTTCCAGGTTTGCAAGATACTAATTTGAGCCTGGTAGGAAGAAAGTTACTTGTGGAAAGATACCTGCTTGCTTTTGCTCACAGGGAGAAAGGCAAGTTGTGAACTAGTAGCTCTGAACACACCAACTAGTGTTTGTTAAAACTTCTAGTGTAGGAGGCTCCACAACATTTGTAAGTAGGCTGTTTCGAATATTAAAATATCAAGGGTAAGTTTCTTCCTGCTAATATTTTTGGTTTGGTTTTTTTGTTGCAATTGTAAGCAACTTCTTACAGTGACCCTTTAGCACTGCCATAAGTGCTGAATGTGTACCCTTACTCCACAGTGCCCCTTTAATGTCCCTTTAATGTCTTTTACACTTTAGTAAATCTGTGGCTCGCTCAGTTTTTCAGGTGGGTCTGTGGAAGCTTACTGAAAGATTTTGTATGTACTATTTTATCCTTAAACTTCATGAGGGTTTTCCATCTGAGAGTGTGAGCTACATTGACCTCAGTGTAGAACTTGACTGGTGTTTGCATTGATCAAAACATTTCAGTCTTTTGGGGGTTGTGGGAATGGAAAGTGATGGTCAGCAAACTGGAAAGAAGAGGGATACAGGGAGGAAAAGCTTTCATAAAATTTAAGCTAAGCTTACTAGCCATTCATCTTCTATGCCTTTTTTTTTAATTCCTCTGAAACATTTTAAGATGGACAATTGTCACAGTAAGTGCTAGTGAGTCAGTTGGTAAACGGGATGAACTCTGTATCAGATCCTGTGCTTTTGTCTGGTCAGCTTTACATACTGTAAGCAACTTCTCTGTATTTTTCAATATTACGTAAGTGGAAGGCGTTTTGGTTTTACTTGGTAGTTATTAATTGGGTTCCATGTGGGATGTATTGATAATCCTGACTTAAAGTACCTCTTACAGTGCAGCCCTGGTCAGCCCTGAAGGGGGTTTTACCAATAATACACACACTAAACTTGACATGAAAACACTGGATACTGAAAAATGAAAATAATGTTAATATCAGCAAAATTTGTCTTACTCGTGGTCCAGATTTCTGGACACCACAGGAATTCACAGTTAATTTTAAATTACGTAGAGTGGTCATGATGGAGTTTTCATCACAGAAGGAAGTAGGGATATGCTGGACTTGCAGACCTTTTTTTGGAAATCCTGGAGAGTATTTACCTGTTAAACTTTGTTCTAGGTTTTCTCTTTACAAAACTAATACATAATCGTGTGGGGAAGGAAGAGGGGAAACTTCCATCTACTTCATGCAAAACCAATTATCTGCTGTATGTGTTAATTAGATGAACAGAATTTTTGCTTCTCTCCCGAGCTCCTCCAGGTGGCAATCTTGCATCAGAGTTAAGAGTATAGTGGGATTTTTTCTGGCATCGAGTCTTCTATGTGCCGTCCTTGTGACAGCAACAAAACGGGTGCTTGACACTCTGCAGTGTGTCCTGCTGTCCCTTGGGAGAAGGCTGAGTTGGGCACGTAACTTGGACACTGCCTGGTTTCCTAGACTGGTGCAGCCGTGTATTCAGGAGCAGTGGACACCACGGTTGTTTAGCTCTTTGGGTGGTAGTTATGAAAATAAGCCCATAGCTAACTAGCTGTGATGGAGCAGATCAACAGTAGGTCTGTGTGAGTTTGAGCAGTGCTGTTCCAGCAGGCTGAAGATCTGTGTGCAGATCTGTTAACTTCCCTGTAAAAATGACTGAGAAAAGAATTATTTTGGTTACAGCCTTCAGTAGGTTTGTGCATTCAGAAAACACGCTCTTGTAGGCATGGATTGTAATGGCACATTTACTTACTCTCCTTTTGACTTTTATGGTCTAACTTAAGTAGGAAGATTGTTAATTTCTTTTATATTAGATTATTAGTCTACCCTGATTATGCAGTGGTTGGTGTGATGCAGTCTGCATTCTTTACCACACACAGATTTTATCCTGGATCTGTAAATACATGGATTTTAAATTGCAGGTTTTTCTCCTGCCTTGTCCTGAAGAAAGGGCTGCTGTGTTTTGGTTTTAATTTCACAGGGAAGGCTTTTGGTAGGACTGGTCATATCAGATAGCAGATAGATGTCAGTTCAAGTTGCAGGCAGCTTCATTCCGTCTTCACTTGCTCATTTACGTAGAAGAAACAAAATCCATAATGTTGAGACTGAGTCTGTTTCTTCTTCAGGTGTTGAATCTGAAACTCAGCATGTCACTAGCTCTGAGCAAAGTGCCCTTTAAGCTGCAGATGCTTGAGTGGCTGCTCTTTGCCCCCTCTGTACAGAGGGATGTGATAAGTGCCATTCCTGCTATCTGACATCTTTTTCTTGCTGTTCAAGGTTACAACAGACTTCAAGCTTTTCTTGCTCCTTTTATTGTTTGGGGAATGTTTTTGTAGAGAAGCAGAGCAATGTGACTTCCTTCGTTAGTAGAAACAGGGAAGGTGCCTGTGTCTGACTGCACAGGGCAGCTGTGCCCCAGACTGTGCTGCAAGGAGCAGATGTTGGGCTTGGCTGCTCTTGGCTATGTGAAGGACAGTCACTGTAGTTCAGCACTTGAGTAATGTGGGGTTGTGGGCTGGGTCTGGACCTGTGTACGCTTTGACTATCATCAGGCTTCCGGGTACACGGTATCCTGCATCTTCAGTTCTCTTCTTTTGGCGTTTCAGAGCACTGTAGCCCATTGAGAGAACCACAAAAACTGAGTAGCTGTGCCTTTGAGCTGCCTAACACATCTCTCCACACCTTCTGTTGTCCAAAATTTCATGTAAATGCCCAAAGCTAGCTTGGAGAGGAGAGGAGGCTTCAGTTATGCAAAGCTGAGAATATGAGTTAGTTTTTGAAAATAATTAGGAGATGACAATTTACCTTTGGGATGCACCACCTCGTGAAGGGGAGGGTATTGGGGTTGGCTTAGGGAAATGTTAGTGTTCATGTTGGTGATTTGGCAGGCAGTACTTGAAGACACCAAATACTTTTTGGATATATTTTTGTATATTTTGAAAGCTGAATATGAAAAAACAAAAGCCTGCTTAATTCACTTTTGAAGCTGTAGAGGGAAAAATGGAAAAGGTCAAGAAATGTAAAAATTTCAGTTAAGATGGGATGTTAATTTGGTTGTGCCTAGCAAGTGCTGTTCCTTTCCTTTGTGCTATTCAAATGACTAGCTTTATAGGGATTTTTGTCTTTAAATGAATTTGATGATTTCACAGTTTTCTTTTTTTAAGAGTTTATCTTTTTGCGACCCAGCTGAACAGTTACATTAATGAGTTTGGTTGCATTCTGCTTGTAAAAATTAAAGCTGATGGTGAGACTTCATAGTCAATGGCAACATTAGTTTGCAGTTCTAAGAGTGTAAGTGCTCAACAGACTAGTTTTCTGTCGGTTTTCAAAGCCAAATGCTAATTAAAGATGTGCAGTCTTTCCAGTTAACTGTCTGAGAAATAGGCAAATAAATTCTGCTATCTGAATTTATCTTTCAGATAACTCTGCTAGTGTCTGGCTGCAGACTCTGTAAGCTTGGAAAGAAATTACTTCTATGCACAATGTTGTCTCTTGATGTCTAATGAAAGAGAATCTTAAAGAACAAAACCACTGAAATCTCAGCTTAATTTTATTTTGTTTGTATTCTTTCTGCATTTTAACTTCTGAGTAAGTGAAATAATTTTGTTAATAGTATTGTTTAACACCACTGTGCACTGTTTTTGCACAAGCTTTTTAGTAGTGACGGGGAAGCCTGAAAAGAGTAATGTAGGTATTCTGACAACGGTAGTCCAATAGAGTTCAGTGTTCTGGTGTATTCAAAGACAAGGGACTGAAAAGGGGAGCCTTTGTGCAGAGGAGGGTGCAGTGGTGCTTGGACACCAGTGCTGGATGAACCTGCCACCTCTGCCTGCCCTGCTCTCGGTTCCTCTTCTTGCTCTGTGGTTTATGGGCTCCTGAGCTGTACTGATGCCCCAGTGTGTGCTCTCCTGCTGCAAATCAGACAAGTCAGGTAGCCTGTGCTAAGCAAACCCCAAAACAACAAAGTAGGGTAGGAGACAGAATTTCTGAAGTGAGGTTTGCTACTGAAGTAAAGGAACATAAAACTACTGCCACTGTTGAAATATTTTTTGCCAGGTAAACCATTCTTATTAAATGTACACCAAAAATGTTATGGTTTGATCCATAGTTTGGTACCTGTGTTTTGGTAACATAGTTTGGTAACCTGTTTTGCTTCACTGGTTTGTCTTGGAGCATTTGTGGAAATATGGGACTGTACCTGTAAGAATGGCAAGGAGACGTTGCCTTCTATAATACTCTGGAGCAAATACAGAGTCGCGAGGGTTACCTCTGTATCCAGTGAGGAGGTCACTACTGAATAGTACTTTAGCTGTGAGGAGTTTACATGAGAGCAGCTGATTATTGTTTGTTGAAAGGACCTGTTAATGAAATGAAGGTGAAGTCAGTTTCTGTTGTGGATAGCAATGGAAACCTAATGTAAAAATTGCAAGGAAAGTTAAGCTTTGAAGGCTTATAGACAGCAATTTTGCAGGAATATTACCTTTCCTGTGTGTGGGTTTGTTGGTTTTTTGTTTGTTTCATTTTGGTTGTTTTGTTGTTGTGGTTTGGTTTTTTTCCTTCAATTTAGATGTGCATTAAATGCAGCCGAGAGGAGACTAGCTAAGAGTCTAGCAAGGGTGAACAATTTAGGTCAGTTTCTCATCACTTGTACCTGCTACGGAAATAACTTATTCAGGTGTGTAGGAGAAATGTCCTGAACTGCTTTCAAGTTGACATCTCCACTCCTCTGTATGTTTCTATCCCAAAGCCATTCAGGTTTGTTATAGAGCACTTGGTGTAAGATGTGCAAGAAATTTGAGGGAAAACCGTAGACATAGGCAACAAAATGACTTTTTTCCCCAATTCTGAGAAGCAGACTACTTGAATTAAGTACAAGCCCAAGTACTAACAAATTACTTGTTTTCAGTCCTGTGCAATTTAGTTTTTTTGGTCTCACTTGCTGTTAAGATGATGGATTAGAATACCCTGCTTGAGGTAGCCTGATTGTATTTTTAAAAAACCTTTCCTGTTTTAGTGAGAGGCTATTTCTGTCCGTGGTAGTTTAATTCTAATTCCCTGTTCTGTAAGATTGATTTGCATGAGTAGTTCCATTGACTCCCAGCAGACTCTGCATTCAGGCTTCTCAGCATTGGCACAAATGCATAAACCAGCCTCTAGTTTATGCTAATTTACAACTCAGACTTATTTTAGTCTCTAGCCTTTCAGGGTGTAAAAGTAGCAGTTCCAGACTTGCAGTTTTTGTACCTTAAGTGTCACTGTGTGTGCCTGATGTTAAACTGACGTTACTTTAAAGCAAGTGTTATGGCTGTAGTAGCCAACACAGTCATTACTGAATGCTAAACGTGATTTATGTTCTGTAGTGCCAGTAATTGGCTACTGATACTGTGAATTGAATATTCCTAAGGAAAAAAAACCCAAACCAACAGCTAAGCAATTGTTTAGTCATTTACCTTGAGAAATATTTTACAATATTGATTTTAATGTTATGCCTAAATTAGGGCTTACAACATTTTAGTACTTTGTTTGGAGCTGTGATTGGGAGGGTTTATGGAGCCATGTCATTTGTACAGTATCCCAAGGAAGAAATAAGTTGTGTGGGATTTGTACTCGATATCTTAGGCGCTTCAAGCACTTTTCTTGCCCTTAATGCAATTTGACATGTTGTAAATTATACAGATACTGAATACAGTGGCACAATAGGTTTTCTTTTAATATTTTAATACAGTTACTGCATTTGACATATCTGTGGTGTTTTGTTTTGTTTTTTCTCCCTAATAGGTGCAGGCAAAACCCCGACTTTAGGAGGAGGATTCCACGCCAATCTGGGAAAGGAGTCCCGAGCACAAACTCTACAGAATGGTACTTGCAAGCTTTAGTCTTGTTGATAAGACACTATTAGTATTACTACTAGTATTTTATTAATAAGGTTGATTACAATTAATTTTTAGTTTTGAATGTGACCTCAAGACCTCGGCAGGCCACTCATTATTCAGTAGACAAGTCTGCCTAGTGCTGATTTTACATCGTGCTCTCGTTTGGTTGTAATACCTGATTTATGAGGTCAGGTAGCTGGCTAACAAAAGGGTAATGGCACCTGACAATACTCTCCTAGCTTAAAAAGGCCTTTTCAAGGTTGACATGCCCATTGTACCTTTTTGGTGTCTGTTAAAATATTGTGGCTTTTTATTTTATCAGTTTTCAGGGTTCTTGAAATGCTTTATGCATGTTTATTTTTAAGTGTAATTGTTCAAATGTTTTTGGTTTTATGCGGTTTAAGTGTGAGATAAAGCATATATTTATGCACACTTCATAGTAATCATGTGTTTAATTGTGATTGTTGAACGGGGTGGGGGGCAAGAATACAGAAAATAGATTTTAGTGTCTGGTGGGTATTTAAATAAATATTCTCATTACATGCTGTGCATTTTAATTGAAATCTCCATAATCTGCGCTCTTCAAAGAGAGTGAATAAAACCAGCTTTTATTCCAGAAACAGAGTGGTCTTCCAGTTTCAACTGCTGTTATTCATATCAATGGACAGGACTTGTCATTTTTTGCCTAATTAATATTAATTTCTCATGACTCTTGGAGGCAACAGCTGATGGACTGTCATATCAAAGACTCAGAAGCTGACATGTAATTAACCAAGGGACGTAGATGGGTTTTACTGATATGGTGCTCATCTGGGAAGGCATTTTAGATAAAGGTGTTTTCTTAAATTCAAGTCCTATAGTTGAGACTCAAACACAGAAACTCTCATGGGGTACTATGTCTGCATAGGTATACAAAGGGTAAGATTGATCTGATACTATGTCTCCATAGGTATAGAAAGGTTAAGATTGATCTGTGTTATTGAAATATAGTCAGATTGCTTCACTCAGCGTTAATTCAGCTGATTTATGTGCTGATTGTCTTCTATATGGAATGTTTTATTCAGCTGTTTGTACTGAACAGTTCTGAGCCCTGCTTGTTTGACAGAGTAAAGTTTGCACTTCAGGTGAGCTAGTTTCAGTGACAAGTCCAAAATTACTATCTTACAAGTTTTAAAAATACCTGTATGAAGGGCAACCTGTATAAGCAGTGGAATAAAAACACTTGAATATCTTTTACAGTTAGTGAAGTTTGTCTTTGGAGGAAGACACTTTAATCCAAACTAATTTTGCACAGGCGTTTAAAAAAATAATAGTCTTGTCGTGCATAAAGACTGCCCAATTCCTTGTCTTTAATTGTAGAAAAGTGAAAGACTGAGGGGAGAAAATGCTGTCCTGTTGCTTCTTGGAGTGTCTGAATCCTTCAGAAGCCCTTTTGGTTATGCTGAAAGGTAATGGCAATTAAAGACAGTGTAGGCGTTTTTCTGGCATCTAAACATGGCTTCTTTCGTGGATGAGTGTTTGCTGGGAAACATGTCTGAGAATCTTCCTTCCCCACTCTCTTGTGGTGGGGCCTCCCTAATCAGACACAATGATTCCGACTTGTCTATGATGCTGACCGACTTTAGCCAAGAAATTATAGTTGCCTTAAGTAAAATTATCTCCAAAGCAGTTTTGAAACAGGGAAATATTGTCTTTTTACTTACACTAATCTGAGGCTCTTCATGGGTTTTCATCTTCTTTTTTTATTTTATTTTTTTATTTTTGTCTATCCTTTATATAAGGCAAAATTATTTGGTCTTTGGTTTCTGTAGCCAGCCTGCATTTGTCATGCTGCCAGCCTGTCTCTGGGAAAGTTCCTTTCAATGAGCTAAGTGATGATCTTACTCGGTCCGAGGCATGACAACAGCTGCTGATATTTCAGGTAGAGCAATTGGTATTTGAAAGGCTTTTCTTTCTGCCGCTGCATAATGAGATAGTTGTCTGCTGTATTGAATCACACTTTTAGCTTTACATAGTTTTCAATTGTTTTCAATTGCAAATTGAGTGATGGCAGTGAACTTACAAAATTTCACCCTGTCACTGGGTGCCCATGACCGTTTTGTGATTTCCCCCCAATTATGTTTCTATCCTTTCATTGTGTTTAGACTTGAAAGTGTAGCAAGGTAAATGAACTCACTTTATATTTTCAAGAGAAAGTATGGGGTGGTGCATTGTGTGAAACTGAAGTGCACTGGTAGTTAACTGTATTAAAAATGAACAGTTATCCTTGGGGTGCTACACTGTCTGATGAGGAAAAATGCTGAGCTACTTATTTATTTGCTAGTACTACATTTGTGTTTCCAAAGTTAACCGAGTTGCAAAGGAACTGCTGAAATTAGCTCTGGTGGGGTGCTGGATGCAGCACAGCTTGTGAGCAGCTTCAGGAGGCTTCTTCCTGCGCTCGCTGATGGCACTGACGTCAAGGCTGCGTGCTACCTACCTTCAGTAGCAGAAGCACATGATTTTCTCTCCTGTGGTGCTCTGTACAGGCAATTGGTGTAGGGAAGGGCCAGCTCTGGGAAGCAGGGATGGGCGTTGGAGCCCAGATTGCTCTGGAGGTCATCCCCAGTGTATGTGAGCACAGCTGAGAGTGTGTGTGTGTGGTCTGAGAGCCCTGGCAGGTCTCCTGGTCTGCTTGCCAGCAACCTGCAGACTTGACATGATGTGGGGAAAAGTCCAGCAATGAAGCAGGGACTTGCTGTTTTTTACAAACCAACAACCTCCCACTGCTCTCCCCGTGTGCTTCCCCCCTCCCCAGTTTGGGCCAATTTCTTCCTTGCTGTAACATCTGGTTGTTTAGGAAAGGTGGAAGGGAGGTAATCTGGGCTCGCTGTCTCTCATTTAATCCCTAGCAAAGCAGCTGGGGTTGGCTGAATGTATGATGCTGTTATTTTTTGAGTGTTCTAACGAAAGGATGTTTAGAAAAAGATGACGAACAGTTATACATCAGAATATTTAAGATAATAATTTTACAATTTTATTTTTTTTCTCCTTTCTAAAGTGAACAAATGCACAAGTAAAATCTCCCAACAACTGCTCAACAGTTCTGGACTCTTCTTTCAGTGGTGCCCAGCGACAGGACAAGGGGCAACAGGCACACACTGGAACACAGGAAGCTCTGTCTAAACAGAGGTTGCGGAGTCTCCTTCTCTGGAGACTTTCAAAACCCACCTGGATGTGACCCTGGGCACCCTGCTCTGGGTAACCCTGATTTGGCAGGGGAGTTGGACTTGATCTCCAGAGGTCACTCCCAACCCCTACCGTTCTGTGATTCTGCTATTGTACAAATTATTTCGTGCGCTGGTGTGTGGGGGGGTGTGTGTGTATATACTCTAAACAAAACTATGGGCAAACCTGTAGGTTTTATAGTTTCCAGGTTTGTGTCAGAATGTCTCATACACAGAACTAGTCTGCCTCATCATACACACCTTTGCTGTATGTTTCCTCGCTATGGCTAATGTGGTGATGCCTGGCAGTTCATAGTCTCTGCCATTCTTTGCTGAACCAGCTGATGTTTGTGGGTGTTTGTTTGGGACCTGGCTGCTTATAAAAACTGGAGTCTTGTTTACACTTGCTAAAATATTTATGCGGGAAATAAATATTGTAAAAAAACCCCATGCTGTTGTATTTGCTCATAATCACTTCGATTTTCAGTGTGTGGTACTGTGCTAATTAAGAGTGCTGAGCTCCACAAGTTCAACAAGCTCAGGTCCACAGAATGCTTCATGTCTGTTCATATACAGCTCATTTTTGTAGTAAAACCCTGAGCTTCTATGAGATGATGTGAAGAGGTATTTCAATTTTGGATTAAAGGATTTAACAAAATAGCCAAGCCGGTATTGTTTTTGTGAGAAAGAAGAATTACGAATAACTAGCTCAGAGATGGGACCTTTGGATGAGACTTCTTCCTCTGTTGTCTGAACCTCTTGAAATTGCTACAGTATTGCCCAACTGTAATGGTTACTCTGAGGGCTGAAATGCAGAGTTCTGTCTCTTTAAATCTCATTTTACAGCTCTGCGCTGCATTACATAATCTCTCTAAATAGCTGGTTTATTCTTGTTTCCTTGCAGGCAATCTGCTCTCACTTTATCCATGTCAGAGTCGTAGTTACAAGGGAGTTGTTCTTGACTTGGAGCTCAGATACTTTCAATAGTCTTCAGTGGCCAAAAAGAAAAGGGAGAGGGGAAGGAAGGTCAATGGCATGATTATAACTTGAAAGCTTCAGTTGCAGATATTCAAATTTGGTTTAAGCTAAGTTTGAAGATTGCAGCTGCATCAAGCCTAATTCAATTTCTGAACTGTTGTGCTGTGTTTTTAATCATTTCTGTAAATGAATGTGTGTTTTCCCCCAGTCCTCTTAAATACTAAAACATAGCTAACGGTATTTTAATGCTAAATAGGAAGGCATTTTTGAAGATGTGCTCTAATGCATTTTTAACTGTTTACATTTAAACTATTTGCTTATTTCTTTAACCTTCGTTGTCATCACTAGTTTCATAGCTGGTTTATTACAAGTGTTTATGGAGGGCTCTACTTCCTGCCAGAACTATACATTGTGAATTAGTCCAGCATGATATATGTGTGAACAACAGAAGTATCCAAAGAAGAGGAACAGAGAAACACCATTTAACAGAACTAAACCAAGAAGAGAGGAGAGGTTAGTAGAATCCTGGAATAATATAGATTGGAAGGGACCTCTGGAGGCTCACAAAGTGGTGCCTTTGAAGTTCCATTAACCTGCTCACAGCCTAGTGCAGCTGAGCTTTGGGTATCCCCAAGGAAGGATATGATACAGCCTCCCTGGAAAACCTATTCTCTAATGCTTGACCAACCTCACTATGGAGAATTTTTAACTTGCATCTAGTCAGAACTTGTTTTGATCAAATGTCTCCCTTGCCTCTTGTCCTTTTGCTGTGCATCTCTGATGATTCTGGCTCCATCTTCTTTATAACCTCCCACTGAGTAGCTGAAGATGCCAATGAGATCTCCCCCTTAGCTTTCTTATCTTAAGACTGAGGGAAATCAGCTTTCGGCCTCAGGCCATGTGCTCCAGTCTCCTAATCATCTTAGTGGTTCTCTGCTGGACTTGCTCCAATATGTCAATGCCTTGTGGTGTGCAGAAGAGTCCTAAACTGGACGAAGTACTCTCAATTAAGTCTCGCAAGTGCTGAATAGGGGATAATAATCACTTCCCTTGACCTGCTGGCTACAGACTTAATGCAGCTCCAGGATGCAGTTAGCCTTCATCACTGCAACTGGGTGGTGCTGCTGAGTCAGGTTTTTGTCCATGAGGAATCTAGATCCTTTCCTGCAAAGCTACTCCCTGGCCAGACAGTCCCCAGCCTGTATTGTTGCCCTCCCAAGTTCTTCTGTCCTAGGTGAAAAAAAAAATATATATATCTGCTTTGTTGAACTTCATGAGGTTTCTGTCAGCTCGTTTCTGCAGCACTGCCTATCAGTGTATTGATCCAATGTAGTGATGTCTGCAGGCTGGCAAGGGAACCTTCTGTCCCATTGTCCCTGTTGTTAATGAAGGCATTAAACAGTATTGGTCGCATATCAATCCCACTTGCAAGTTTGATGGTTGAAGTGCTGACCACCATCCTTTGAACCTGACCATTTTTTTACCCAACTTGCTGTTCATCTGTCTAGTCTGTATCACTCAATTTGGCTTGCAGGTATCAAGGGAGAATGATGAAATGGGATAAGAAGAGCAGTGGTTGCTGTTTACCTTGACTGCATAGTGGCTTTTGCTGCAGTCAGGCATGATCTGCCCTCATTAAATCAGTGTTGGCAGTTACTGGTAACTTTCTTACCGTCTGTGTGGTTTTCAGGTAGATTTGTTCCATAGCCTTCCAACAGGCTGAGGGAAGGCTGACTTGCCTCTAGTGTTCTCCTTCCCCCTCTGGATGAAAAGCCTGATGCTTGCTGCCCTCAGGCCTTAGTTGAAAGGTGGCAAAGATACCTTTTTTTTTCCCAGCTCCCACAGCATCCTCAGATGTATCCCATCCAACTGACTTGTGTATGTAAATTTTGCTTAAGTGAGCCTTTGTTCAGTATTTCTTTACCATGGTAGTGCTTCATTTCCTCCAAACTCACGTAGAGACCTGTGAGACCTGAAAACAGACACTGCAACTGAAAATCAAGGAGATTCCTGAACTGCTGTAAAGCCAAGCTGCCACACACTCTGCCTGCTCAACTTCCTACACATCAATGTGGAGTGTCCTTGTGCTTTGGGAGGACTGTACTTGAAGACTGACCAGTCCTCCTGTCCCCTTTGGCCTCCACAGCAGTACCTCAAGGGGTCCTTCTTACCACTTCTCTCAACAAACTTAAGCCTAACCTCTGAAATACAGGGCTGTCATTAAGCTACCCATCTTCCTCACACCCCTCAGGATCTTAAACTTTATCATTTCAGGGTTGCTGTAACCAAGCCTGCCATCAAACTTTACATTCTCCACCACTTCTTCCTTTCTAGAGGATAGTAGGTGTATCACAGGGCTTCTGCTGTTCCTGGCATGCTCTAGAAGTCCACTGTATTGTTTGTGCCCCACTAGAATTCCCTTCCAGCAGATGCTGGGGTAGTTACAGTTCACCATGAGAATGAGGACATCTTCCTGTTGTCTAAAGAAGGCTTCATCTTCAAGATCAGGTGCTTATGACAGTGTTTCCTTTGGCCTTGCCTCTTATCTAGACCCATTAACTCTTTATTGTCCTGTCACTTGTTTTTCAGCAGAGCTTCACACATTTAGGCTGTTCCTTTGTGTAAAATGAGTCCCCTGACACCTTCCCTGTCTGTCCTTCTTGTGGAGCCTGTAACCAACCATCTCATGACTCCAGTCACATGAGGTGGTCCTCCATGTATCTGTCACTCACCAGTGACTTTGTGATTTTGCAGCTCTGCATGGACTTTGAATTCTTCCAGATTGTTTCCTTTGCTGGATGCAGTCTTTTCTTTGACTCTCCCTTCTGTATCGGCTCCTGTCTCTGGCTTCAATGTCAGTAATGAAATGTATAGTTTGGAGGCTCTGCCATTTTGTTGTCCTTCTTGCTTTCTTTTCTGTTGGAATAGAAGCTAATCCTATTTTTCCCATCTCCACCTTCAGTTAGTACTCCATTGAGTTTTCTTTTGTTGTCTTTTAAACTAGTCATTGCTTAAAGTTCTCCTTTTCTGGTTTTGCCTTGTATCCTCCTAAATATCTTTAATCACTAAGGCTTTGAAAGGTTTCCCCTTCTAGCCAGACTGTCGCTTCAGTTTTGCTCTCTTTGTTCTGCCTACTGCCTTGTCCCTTATGAGTCCTTTGTTATCATTACCAGCTTCTGTCTCATTCACTTCCTTCATCTTTTCATTTGATGTGTTAACTTGCCCCTTATCATCCTTCAAGGAGATATGGAGAATCTTCCTACCTTTTCATTTGGGATGACATGTTTTTTGTATGTGGGTGTGTTTTGGGGTTTGTTGTTTCAAGTGCAACCTTTTCCTTTGGTAAACTTCTTTGTCCTCAACATACCTCTTCCAACTAGTGCCATGTCATGGCTTGAGCTAGAGTGACAAAGTTTGTATGTCTGTGTGAGCTCATCGTTCTGAACTCCTTTCAGGGTCTCTGCAGACAGATTCAGGGTGTGATTAATTTAATTTGAAATGAAGTCAAATGACTCATTCTCTTAAGTGTCTGTTTCTCTTCTCTCACTGAAAGGAAGTCTAGCTTGACTAAACTCATATGCTCATCTCTGAAGATAAGGGTGATTAATCGTAGGCTTTTGTGTCTGCATTTGTGTATCTTGTGTATCTTCTTGTTGACAAAGACATAACATGGCCAGAACTGAACTACTGAATTGCATCTTACTGTTTGGCCTTTTGCATGTTAACAAGTTTAAGCTTCTTCCTGTTGAGGCAGCTCACAGCTTTCCCTCCTCCAGTCTAGTAGATCCATTCTCTCCGGCATCTGCTAAAACATGGATGTGTTCTAGCCATAACACTCACATATTTATTTTTTCCTTGAGTATCTCTCAACTATCATTCCTCTTTCTTTCTGATCAGAACATGCTCCAGAGCCAGAAAAGCAGAAAAGTTGTGACCTGGAATGTTAAATCTTTGGTATTTTAACTTCATTGAATAATTTTAGAAGGAATGTTACTGTCCCAACCTGTTTGCTCTCCCAAATTTGTGATCACTGTTACTTAGAATAGTTCAACAGGGAACTTTTCTGGTGTTACTAAGTTGTTGTGTTTGTGTTCCAGCTTGCTATGCTTCTGAGGCTTGCTTGAGTGTCAGTATGTACAGACTTTCCTGGTCCTCCTGGTCCTGCTTTGATGCAGGCCCTGGTAAGCATAAGCCTCAGCTCGGATGCTGGATTCCCGGAACATTGACCGTCAGGATATCTCAATAGCTTACACACTTTTCTCAGAACTTCAGCTTCATGGTTTGCTGTCCATCAAGCATCACTCTTCACTTGAAAAGACAGACAAATTACTTAAATGAAGAAAACAAACCCTCAAAGGCAGAAACTCCACTCTTTAGCTGGCATAAATTATTCCAAGAACTTGGATAAAAGCATCAGAAGAAGGTATTTCCATGCCTGTTTCCCTGTTACTCTTGGGGACTCGTAGAGTTTGATTCAAAGGCTTCCTGCAGCTTCTTCAGCACATGAAGAATCTCTTGTTTCCCAGATGGCTAATGAGACCTTGTGCTTCATGATCTCCATTAATCTTTGTTAAAAGACCAGTCAGGTTCATAAACTGATTTAGGACAACCTTTTGATTATGTGTTCACTAAGTAGTTCCTACTTCAGTTCATATTTGAAAATTTTTATTGTCTTAAGCCTGGGACAGTTTTGTGTTTTGACAGGGAACAAAGTACCTGTCTCAGAGGTGCTTTTGACAATCTGATTGTCCTTACACTGACAGTATCAGGGGAGAGGAATCCATGTTCCCTTTAATGAAATCTGTTCTGTTTCTAATGAAGAGGGTCTGGGATCCTTTAAGTAAAGAGTAGAGGATCTTCTGGAGGTAATGTAATGGTAGGAGTTTGCCAGAAGGCTGATGGGCAACTTAAAACTTTGAACACAACATCCCCCGTGTTTGAAATACCTGAGTCAAGCTTTACTGGTCTTCTTTTATTCTGTTCCTGTATTTACTTAGCCAGAAAAGGGAAAAATTAGAAAAGACGCTTCTAAAATTCCTTGGAGTTGTCTGTTCAGTCTGTGTGTGGACTGAGGACAATCTCTGTTGTTACTTTTTCTTTTAATTTTGAAGATTATCTTTGAAGTTGAAAAAAATAAAGAAAAATACCAAAGTCTTATCAAATGAGTTAACAGATGACTTCTTAACTAATAATAGAAAATATTTGTGTGTTCACCTGCTTTGAATTGGCCTGTTTGTGACTCTGGAGTTAAAGGCATCTTTCATGATTCCTTTCTCTGTCTCCTCTCCTGTCTTTGCTCTGCCTCTTAGTTCATTAGTTGGCTGTGGGCAAGAAAACCGTTGTGCCAGGGAAGTACAAATCTCTGCTTCATTTTGACAAACAAAAGAAATGCCTTCTAAAATTCCTCATGCTTGTGAATTTTCTTGCTTGGATATTAAAGTTTTGGCCTCTCATATCTTAAAATTTCTCCCTGTTAACTGTGACAATTTCCATGTGACATAGACTAGGATGTTTATTATCACATTTGTGGAATTGACTGATAGAGAATTATCTCCCTACAGCCTTGTGTAGGTAATTGGAACCTGTCATTTCTCTTGAGAGCAATCCTTTACTTAAAGACAGTTTACCTAGCGGGCTGCTGTTCTTTAAAACATTCACTTCTTATAGTACCATTCATAAGGAGGTGAACTTGGGTATTAATAGGTCTATCTTCCTTCTTGTACAGTGTGGCAGAAAATAGGCAACTGCCTCCCTCCTCCTTCCTCCCCCTCTATTAATGTCTGTATAATTCTGTGCTAGTAATCTGCCTTTTCTAACAAGCTTCTGAATTAAACAATTTTAGCTTTGTGATGGTGTTAAACAAGCTTACCATATACTTCAGATAACATAGCTTTGGTTTAAGTTCCATGTAGATGCAGCTTTTTTGATAAAGGAAAATCTGTATGCCACTTTTATGGCATAGGGCTTGCTTTTAAACATTCAAACGTGAGTTTTGAAGTGTTTGTCATTTTGCAGGCACTGTGACTCCAAACCTGGGAGGGAGAATGTTGCTGCTTTTTAGTGCTGTGTTCTTTGATAGCGCCAAGTTCCTTTTTCATGTGTTGAAAGTGCCTTCTTGTTTTGCTCTCTGAAATAAATTGGAGAGCTGGTGATGTGACAGTTCAGGGAAGCACTCCCTAAGCCTGAGGGTCTCTGTGTGATCTGCTGGTGAAGCTATTGGAGTTTTCTTGGAAGATGGCTTTTCTTAAGTAATGGCCACAGCATTAAACTTCTGAACCCTTTATGGGATTAACAAATAACAAACAATTCAGTGCCTGTATACGCTGTTTTTATAAGGAAGCTATGATTTGTTGGCTTTGTTCTTGCAGACACACCTATACTCACTGCACCTGCACTTTTCAGCTGGACATGAGTTAGCTGTGATCCTAAGCTGCTTTCATCTTGTTGTGGCTTATGGTCTTTGAGGAACCAGAATGCATCTAGGTACAGGTAGCATTAGCTCAGGTGTGTCTGTGAAAGGTTGTGCAGGCACGTTGTATTCCCTTTGTAGGGCTATAACAACACCTGCCTGGGTACATCTGGCACAGTATCTGTCACAGGCATTCAGCAGCGGCTGAGGGAGCCAGTATCAGAGCAGTGCACGGGGTGATGCTTCTCCACAGTGTTATCACCTCATTCCTTGTGCAGGAGTGCATGTGTAGCTCTGTGTAGCTCTTCATTCCCTTCCAGTTGTGTGATGCATCCTCCCAGCTGGACGAGCACTGCTGTTGCATTGTGTGTGCTGTTCAGAAGTCACTCAGGCAAAGACTTTGGCTGCTGCTCAACGCTCCAGGAGCCTTTCTCAGGCAGATACAGTACACTGGTGGGAGACCCAAATGTCAATGTAGGTATTAAATACAAATGAATAGAAACTACAGGATTCTATACCAGGTATGAAATGTGTGTTCAGTGGGAGGGTTCTGTGTCCAATACAGCCACACCAGCAAATTTATCAGCAGACTGACCTGCATCAAGCCCCTGCTCAAAAAAAGAAACCAGCACAAAACTCCAAACCAAGCCCCCATCATTGCCTGAATGGGAACAACTCTGTGCACAGATGCCAGTTATTTTAAACCTGGATGATTGTTGTGCTGGGATTTGCTGTGCTCCCAGTAGGTGCCTGTGTCAGCCCAGAGAGCTGATGTGCTGTAGTGTGTGGGTGTGAATGAGATGATGTGTAAAGGTTTGGGAACTCCTTTGAGTGGTATTGCCATCAGAAGCCTTCATCTCTTGGAGCTGCACCTCTGGAGTTCTGTTCCACAATAAGCATCCCTAACAGCATAGCCAGTTTGATCCTGGCCTTTCCCATTCCCCTCACCCAAATACGCTGGGCTTTAGCTGGGGCAACGCGTCTGTTTACCAGGCAGTGAAAAGATCTGGGTTTCACAAGCAAAATAAAGAAAAAGAACCTATCCTTTTTTTTTCCTATTTCCCTTTGATCATTTCACTCCTCCACATGCCACCACAGAGTGGAGGAGGGAATGGATGACGTGAAGATGAGCAGGAGCCTCTTCAACCAGCATTGCATCAGGAGAGGCTGAACTCAGGACTAAGTCGTGAGCTTCTCTCGTTTGTTTAGATTTTTTTTTTAAACATATATTTATAACCCACTGCCCTGTTACGTTCAGTCCTGCACAGTCAGAGCAAAGGAAGGTGTTTTCTATTCTTTTGGCTTGACTTAATGTGAGTGGGAAGCTTTTTAGAAATGTTCTGTTCATTGACTGCTGCTAGCAGATGGATGCTCTCTGCTTGAAGTGCCTCAGGGCTTTGTATCTTCTGTTTTCTCTCCCTCCCTCCTCCCAGCACACACCCTGGAGTGCGCAGGCTGTGCTAATTTAGTCGCAACTTAAAAAGGAGTGATGAAGAAGAAATGCTCAACTCTAATAGAATTCTTGTCGCTCGTGATGTCTTTAGGGAGTACTTTTTCATTTCAGGATCTGTTAGGATTTTTCCAGCAACGTGTATTAGATGTTCTGCAATACTTCACCGGAACAGCAGGAAAATTCTTAATGCATTAGGACCAAAATGCTAATTCTGTTTATATATTAATCAGTTCAGAATATAGAGTATACATGACATCCAGTTTGATTTTTCAAGGGATTTTAATAACCTAGGCTTGACTGTTTCTAATTCTGAGGTGGCCTTTCCATCTGTATGAACTATAAACTAAACCTTTAAACAAACCTAGGATGTTAAAACATTTGAACTAGTTCCTAAAGTGGCTGTTGCTGCGTCAAGAGCTTTTGCCTTTGCTGGTAGAAGTCAGCTGATGTTAGCTCTGAGAAGTTTGATTTTTAACCAATCACAAAACATTACTATTTAGCGGCACAAATTGCATGTCTTTTTAATGGAAAAACTGCCCAATGACAAGCAACTAGAATTAAAAATCTGTTGTTCTGTGCTGATTATTATACTTTTAAGTTGGCAGACTTGTTAAAAATCCTGTACTGCTATGATCACCAGGTGGTGCTGTTAGACCCTGCTTGAAACACTTCTAGAGAGTAAGTTTAAATTCTGCCATTGTCAGTTACTCAACTATAATTTCATGGGAGGAGTGGTGAGAGAGAGAATTTCTTTCTTTAATCATGTCTTTAAAGTAGAGCTTTTCCTGAAAATTTTGGGTTTGCTTTTCTGCTAGCTGCTCAGAGTGGAATTTCCCACATATAGTTTATGACCAACTCTGATATAAGAATGGTCTATGGGATAATTTAGGAGGTTGCATGCAGGGTGTGTGGGACCATATCTGGGCTGTAGCATACGTGATTCTTTTTTGAGTGATGAGTTTATGAAGTCTTCCGTTAAGTAATGAAGGTGGATAACATGCAGGTACTGTGTGTTTTATCAGTGGTGGAAGGTTGGAGTGGTGTCTCCTCATAAGCTTAACATAACCTGTTTCATGAATGACATATAATTTAACCTTGAGAGTTTTGAAGGGCAAAAACTCCAGCCTGCTCTGGAAGGAGGCCCTTTACAAAAAAGTCCAGGCTTCTGAAACACAGCTTCTTTTTAATGCCTTCAACAAATGTAATGGTCTTTCTCTTATTTAGATCATATATGAGATCATACATATAAAAGAAAGTAATTTTTTCCCCTCAACAGTTCTACAGTAATTAAGAGTTGTAAAGAAAGCTGCTTTTTTCCTAAGGCTTTGCAGAACTGACTATTTATGGTAAACTGTGGAATAGGAAATCATGAGTTTAAAGTTGCAAACTATTCCTTTAATTTGTTGCCCTCTCTTTGTACTCTTCTAATTGAATCATTTTGGACAATAAAGACAGCTGAGTACTAGTCTGATTAGACTAAACCTAAGTGCTGTCAGCCATGTAGGTAGAAATGAAGGAAGTTTTAAGTATTTGTGGGAGGGGGAAGAGTTATCAAATGCATGCCTCTTACCTCTCCCAAAGGCATTATTATTGCAACATCTTTAGGTGTAACTTCCTATATCGAGATTGTAACACATGAAAAATGAATTTAATATTTCCTACATAGTGATTTTTAACTTTGTTTTCTAATAGAAATTATAAGCAAATGAGACTCTTAGAGACAGAAGTACAGCATGGTCTCCTCAAACCCAGGCTCCAGTGTGGGCAAGGAGTTGGGTTCAGCATATGCTTAAACTTGGTTTGGAGCTGAGCTGTTTAGACCTTCTCTGGATGTCAGCAGGAGTTATTTGCTTGGCGTTATTGTTTGGGATCCCAAATATGTACCTAGAAGTCTGGCTTTAATCACCAAGGTTTAAAGCCTTCATGCTGTTATAACAAAGCTGTCCCAAACAAACACAGCATAAATTAAGTGAAAGGGTAATTGATTGCTTAGTTGTTTAAAGTCAGTTCAGAGGATTCCTGTGTTTTCAACCCAAAGAGGCTTCTCTGAAGTTTGAACAATAGAAAAATCAAGCATGGATCTTTCTTCAAAGAAAGGTCATTAGCACTGGATGCAACAAAACAAGTGGCTAATTATATTTGAAAGTGTGACTCCCTAAGAAATTATATTATGCTAATGAGCACAGAAATGATTTTATAATAAAATCAATTAGGAATGGGATTTTTAGAAGAAAGCTGTATATTCCTTATGCACTCTAAAACCACAGAGTTGATTAGTAGTACTTTTGGGTAGTATATTATGAAATGCATAATACTAAGAAAGCATTTTAGGATCATAGCTGCAGTTTCTGGGGGTATACACAGAGCTGGGTTCATGTACAGGAATTAGACACGTGTTCTCCTGTATGACTGTCATTCATTAGAGAGAATGTATATGAATATAATTTACATTGTACCTTAGAAAAACTGTTTGATTGCTTTTATAAATCAATATTCAGGAAAAGCGTTCCATGCATTTTTATGGTAGGAATCATGAACTTAGTATTGTTATAAAGGGAACTCTATAAAGTTCAGTAGTTTGCACTTTACTTTCTAGTCTATTTAGGCTGAGTTTCTGAGAATGGTCATTAGGTTTGCTCTAAAGGGTTTTTTTGATAGCAGCATAGAAAGAACATAGTGAACCTGATGTGGCTTGTTTTCTGTCCTTGCAAAATTGATGTATAAGACATAGCCATCTTTGGCCTTCCTTCTTTTTATAAGGCAATGCATTATCTTGCCTAAAAGGGAGATAAAAACGCTACAGAGTCTCAAGCCACGCTTAGATGGGGTAGCATGGGTGCTAAGCATGGCTGATGGTCCTTAGTAGACATCCTGGTAAGTACTAGGATTTTCAGGGTTTTGCAGATCCACTTGATGCAGAAAGGCATTTCTGGTTCTTTTGGGCATGTATGCATATACGTGCAAGCTTAGGCAGATGCATAGAAATCCTTTTACATGAGAAAAGACACTTTTATAAGTCAGGTTAGGAGATGATGTGAGGGTGGTAAGGCACTAGAACACGTTGCCCGGGAAAGTTGTGGATGTCCCCTTCCTGGAAGTGTTCAATATCGGGTTGGATGGGGCGTTGAGCAACCTGATTTAGTGGAAGGTGCCCTTGTCCATGGCTGGGGGCTTGGGACTAGATGATATCTAAGGTACTTTTCAACCCAAACCATGCCAGCTGTATCCTAGGATGCTTCAAGAGGAGTGTGGCCAGCAGATCAAGAGAGGTGATTCTCCCCCTTTACTGTGCTCTTGTGAGACCCCACCTTGAATACTGTGTCCAGTTCTGGTGTCCCCATCATGAGAGGGACATAGATCTGTTGGAGCAAGTCCAGAGGAGGCCACAAAGATGATCCAGGGGCTGGAGCACCTCTGCTATGAGGATAGGCTGAGGGAGCTGGGATTGTTCAGCCTGGAGAAGAGAAGACTCCAGGGGGACCTTATAACTGCTTTCCAGTACCTGAAGGGAACTTACAGGAAGGCTGGACAGGGACTCTTCACAAGTGTCCAGTTACAGGATGAGGGGAAATGGTTTTAAACTGAGGGAAAATAGGTTTAGATTGGATCTTAGGATCTTGGCTCTTAAGTATGAGAGTGGTGAGAGTCTGGAATAGATTGCTCAGAGAAGTTGTGGATGCCCCCTCCCTGGGGTTGTTCAAGGCCAGATTGGATGAAGCCTTGAGCAACCTGGTCTAGTTGAGAGGTGTCCCTGCCCGTGGTAGGGAGGTTGGATTAGATGATCTCTGAGGTCCCTTCTAACCTAAGCCATTCTATGATTTACTCCAAGGGATGTCAGGAATGTGTGTATACACTGCCAGGTGTTCTGTGCTTTCATAGTAAATATGAAGCACTTGGACATCATCAGTGCAGGATGTTGATGAAGCCCATGTCTTGTTAGAAACATAGGATTGACTGCACACACGGTCTTGACCTGGTTTGTGCATATACTGTGACTGTGCTAAGCTCAGCAGCTCTGATTTTTATCTGAAAATGTGGATGTTTTCAGGGAAGCCTGCATCTAACATACCTCTAAATCTGGGGATTTTATTATTTACTGTCACAGTACATAATAATATAAAAAGTTTGTAAATTAGTTTGGAGCTCAGTGGTATGGAAAGCTCTGCATATGTGAAAGTCATTGCTGAAGTAGCTCACAGAAAGGTGAAATATATCAGTAGTGAATTAAGTCTTCGCTAATTAGACATAGAAATCTAATTACTTTGCAAATTTTTCATCTAATTTTTAAGGAAGTGAAGCTAGTGTAAATTTAAAATGGAAGCTGAGATATTCAGCACGTAGTGTTAACTGCCAAGGAGAACAACACGGTGACCTTATTTGCAGCTGCACATGCATCATGTGTAGGAATGCCTGTCATAGCCATAATGATTTAACATCAGGGCAGGCCAATATTTCTTGGTTCTTCCTCCGCAGTGTAGGCAGTTTCCTTTATAGGTGGAATGGGAAGCTGTAGGTGGTTCTGGTGAAAAATGGTAATGCTAGAGAGGTGCCCTTTAGTACAAATCCAACACCGTTCGCTTTAGTTCACCTCCTGAAAAAGAATTTGCAAAGTCACAGACAGTGGAATGAAGTCACAGCTGGGTGAAGTTTAAGTTTTGGCATGGTTGGATTCTGTGCTTTGTGATTACTCAGCTGTTGATTATAGAATGTTTAGCATAGTAGGTGACATTGGGGAAGTTTAAAGCTGCTGAACTTTTTTAGGGTACAAAGACTCTCTTTGCAGAAAAGAATCCTTTCAGTTTAAAACCTGCAATAGTTTGGTTATAGTAGATACTTTACATTTAGACATAAAAGCTGTTAGAGCTAAGTTTAACCCCAAACACTAAGACATTTACCTTAGTACAGCTCTTCATACTTAAGGCATTTTGTAAGACTGCAAGTATTAACTGCCACTAAATATCCCGTGTGAATTGCTGTTAAGAGTTCCATAATAAAATCCTTTTCAATTACCTTTTAATACTACATCGACTTTAAGTCTGATATATCACCTGTTTAAATTATAGTGAAGGATCTTAGGTGGCAGTCTTTAAAATATGTGGGCACTTACCCATCAAGCTTTGTAAGCACCTGATTCACCAGCATCCATGGTCGCTGGATCACTTCCATAGCTGCTCTGTTAAACTTTTCATGGTTTATATTCCTATCCCAGCTCCCAGTGAGGCATCCACACTTCAACAGGAAATAGAGCATTTAAGTCAGATTTTTTTTTAACTGCTAAAAATTGTAATTTAGGTTGCAGATTGGTGGTGATTTTGAATTCTTATTTCCAAATTATTGTAATTTTTTGAGAAGAATTTAATCTGAAAAGTTTGGGAGAAGGTAGAATAGATGGAAGAACTTTAATCCTCTCTACATGTATACAGAACACTTTTGCAACCTTAGCAATATCCCCACATGTATATTAATTATCTCTGTAACTATGACATGCAACTCATAAAATAGAATTATTTCAAGAGAAATAAATGCTAAGGAGTAAAACGAACAGTGAGGACTCTCTCTGTTTCTCACAATGCCTCTGGTGAAAATACAAGGTATCAAGTTCAAAATAAAAAATACTTTTTCTCATAGCAGGTAATTTTTATGGTGGAACTCACCACTGATAGAGTGAAAACCAATGAAGAAGGAGTTAAGAAAAGCTTAGGTATGTTCATGGACAATAGCTTCAAGAATGGCTATGATAACAACTCATCCCCACACAACTTTTGCCTCCAAAGTCTTTACTCTGGGTTGCTGGGAACTGAACGGGGGACACTGCTGAACTGGCTGTGTACTGTCATACTCTTAAGGCATTTCTACTGACATGTTGTGGCGGGTATGGCTTAGATGTCCTTGACATGATGTAGTGCAGCGGTTCTCTGCCCTTCCTAGGAGTGCAATCTGACTTTCTTAAATAACCATTTCCTTACTTAGAGCTATACTCTTCTCCACATTTTAAATGATTTTTGAGAGACTTATTAAATGTCTATTTATGTGTGCATTTGGATCATGAAACTATATAACACTGTCTGGGGCACGTATGAAAACTACCATCACCATATAAGTGCAATCAGGAGAAGGTGAGCGTGACACAGATGTCTTCGATGATGATGAAACCTTTGCTGTAGCTGTAGTTAGGATATTTTCAATATTTGTAAAATATTTGTGTCTTCTACCAAGGTATATGAGCCGAGGTTTGTGTTTGTAAGGTCAATGAATCCATGAAACTACATAGATTTGTATTTAAGTCTTTGGAGAGTCAACATTGTTTGCTTAAATGGAAAAGAATACCAAACCAAATATTAATAGCAAGAGAGAGTACTTTTTTTTTTCCTGTACTGCTGCATGTTTCATAACAAATTAATATTGTATCTCACCAAAATGTAGAAATTTATTCTTAAATTTCCTATCCTCCAAAAGGCAGTCTTTTTCAGTATTCAGTGTCTTTGTTGACTTCAGTTTAAAAAAAAAAATAAATTAAAAATCTGAACTTGTGTTAAGATGTTTTTTATTTTTTTTTTTAGTATAAAGCAGAAATTTCTACAGTGTAGGGTACAGAAATTTTCCTTTCGGTTCAAAGCCATGAGATTTTGTTACTCTGAATATAAAACCATCTCAACCAAGGTTGTTCACACTTGGTGTGGGAGCAGGGGAAGAGGAGAGATGGTTTTTTGCTATCAGAAACAGCATTATTAGTTTTATTCTTTTCTAAAGTCAGAAAAAATTACATTGACACTTTATATTATATTATGAATCCTGGTGGTTTTTTCTGTGTTGCTGGGGTATAGTTGAAACTTCTGGTCATTTAACACTTTCTGTATTTGAAGTGGAAGGACTCTGTCCATCAAGTATAAAATGAAAAGTCTGACAGTTTTCAGAATAACTTTAAAAGGATAATAAAATGATTTAAAAAAAACCATGATAACTCAGACTCATGGCCCCATCTGATGTAAATCTGTATGGATTCAGTGTCTTTGAACAAGTTGCCCTGTTTCTTTTTATTTTTTTCTCTTGCTTTCCCCTCCATCTGCTCAAGTCCACCACTGCAGATAACAAGTTTACTTTTCATAAGATTATGGACCCTGTTGCAAGGGAACAAATTTGTGTTCTGTTTTAATTTTGTAGTATTTTTATTTATTTACTTTATACATAATCTTGCAAATGAGACCAACATTTCCATGGGGCAAGAAGAAGTCAGTTGAGTCTTAACCAAAAAATGATAGTGAACCTGACTAGTGTCTCTGGTTGCATACCTGCAACTGTTTAAGAAAGTGAGGAAGCTACATGGAAATACTGCAAGAAAGTTGAATATAATAGCAGTACTCTCAAAAATTTCTGGAGGAGAGCATAAGTTGATTTGTATTGAAGAATTTCTGTGAATCTTCAGCTCTAGTTTATTGCCACCAATCATTTTTAAGCTTGGCAATTCCAAAATGTAAAAGAACTAACTTGATCACATTATTTGTATTTGCCTTGTACACTGTTCCCAGCATAAAAGAGCCTGGTTACAAAGGAAAAATTAGATCTGTCTTGATAGAGACTGGAATACGTTCATTCAGTGTTTTTTCTGAAGTTTTTGGTATGTTTGTTAATGCAACCTTAGCATGTTCACTACAGCTTTTTATCATGTTTGCTACTTTTTCTTTTGCTACTATCTTTTAAGCTGGTTTTAAAAATGCCATAGTGTCACTGACATCATACTTAACACAAATAAAGCAAGAGAGCATTGTCTAATCTTCAATAAACCCTAAGTCTATCATGACTTCTCTCTTGTCCTCGATCAAGCTGATTGGCATGTTGCTCTAGTTAGTCATCAGCTTAAAATAACTGTATATTTTTCTTGTATCTTGGAATGCCCTGGGTCCTGTTAATGTTTGTATTCTAAATATAGAATCTATTTTGTCCTCTACAACTACAGTGTCTATACACATAATGCATTAATTTTGTTTGCACAATATCCAACTGTAACAGAGAGAAAGAAGGTTCCCCATTGTAATAACAGGAAACAAAGGCACAAGGTGGTTTAAGTGATTTACTCGGGTAAATTGAACAGAAGTAGTCTGTTGATGTGCTTGAAAATGTACCCCAGGGTCTTGAGATTCTGTCCAGAAACTCAGGTTTTAGGTCATCCTTTTCACCATTACAGAAGCATTACATTCTTTTGCTATTTATTAATGGCATCATGATTGAAGGAAACACCTGTTGGTATGGTTTTATCTTAGATAAGTGTGCAATTGGAAGAAAGTAGTTAGATGGTTAGTGCCCAGATGTTACTTTTAAATGTCTGAGTCAGTTCAGCAGCCAAGATCATGTCTGCAACAACATCCTTACAAAGCATAGTATCTATGTAGAGGTGGAAACAAGCTGTCTCACGTGCTCCATAGTTGGTTGTAGGTCATGGAGCTGTTTGCCGTGCTGTATGATCACAAAACCATCAGGTTTTCTTTCACCCTTGGAGAACATAAATATCTGCTGTAATGAACAGAACAGCAGTGCATTGTAAGGATAAAACCTCTGCATTGTAATCTGAATTAAATAGTCTTTCTACTCTTGCAAAAAGTATGGTCAGTTACTCCTCTGCTATGACGGCTTGTGATCTTAAGTGTTGAGAAAGGACTTTAATTAAAAAAAAAAAAGACTTCAGTGCATCTGGCAATGGAAAAAAAATTAATTTTGTTTAATTTTTAATCAGAGAGCCTGAGACAACCACTGAGCACTACTTGACAATTAGAATACTAATGAACTGCACACTGGGTTAGCCTGTTTTCAAAAGACAGCAAACAACACACTCAGAGTTGAGGGATTCTATTTTGTTTCAGTCAAGTCTTCACATATTTACTTTCTCACTTTGTAAGAATTCATGAAATGTTTGCCTCATTCCCTTCTTTAAAAACCTCACCCCATGGTTAATTATTTTTCAAATGCAAAAAGCACAGAAAGTAGTAAGTGACTTTCTTGAGAGCATTCTTGAAAAAGATATAAATATTTTAAAACATTAATCTTCACTGTTTGGGGCACCTTCAGTGAATTAAGCATTTTCTGTTTGTTTGTTTGTTTGTTTGTTTTCATTCTTCCTCTAATGTATTTGCAACTCTACCATTCTGCAACAGTTTGAAGTCTTTGGTTTTCATGCCTTCTATAAGTTAGGTATTGTAGTTATTGGTCTATAGCATGCAATTTCACAAAAGATAGTCAGTTTCAAGGAAGAAATAAATTGCCCATGCCTGAAGTGTTTATTTCTTATAACCTTTATAAGCAGCTGTCTATAGCAAGGCTGAATATACTAGGAAATGCTTAATGAATTCAAATGAGTTCTGAAACATAAATTAAGTAGCCTAACCATCCAAAGTAGCCATGTCACACTGGCCTCACAACGAAATGGGTATTTTATTACCCCCTCTATGTGACATTGTCAAGCAGAATGATATAATTACACCCTAGCTAGAATGAAGGATTCACACTAGCTCACATTAGACTCTTTCTTCCAGTTCCAGCTTTAAAATTTGTGGAGGCTGTAGCTGATTGTTTTGGGATGTAATCCTTTTGGATGTAATCCTTTCTTTGCTCTTTTAGAGTACAGCTACTGAAATCTGAACTCTGGTGCCTCCCTGAGGCACTCACCCAGGGCTTGGCTCTCAGCATGTTAGGTGTTAACACAATGTTTGGGGCAGATCTTTGGTGAGGGTGGCAAAACAGTTTAGGGGGTCTGACAGCTTTGTGTACTCCAAGGCCCCGGAAAGCTAGACTTGCTGCATGTCCTCTCAGTAGCAGAAGCTGAGTTGAGGTAAGGCTGTTATCACTAAGACAAGGGAAGCTAATTTTACCCCAAGTAGTCCTTGGTCTGCACCCCTTGTGCCTCCAGCAGGGAGCAGAGCAACAAGCCTGAGTCTTTAGGGCTTTTGGTCCTCTATTTAATTAGCTCTTCATTCTCCTGTCCTCCTCTCCTCACCGGAGGAGCCATCAGTAACAGACACCTCAGGCTTGGGAGGCAGAACTTAGTTCACTGCCAGGCTCTGTGGGTTCCTGGTTTACTCTGATCCGTGTACCTGCTGTCCTGCATTTGGCCCCATTGTAGCCTATTCTACTCCAGCTCTGAACATGTTGCTGTGAGAGGCAGAGCCAAGTCTGTACCATTTCCTTACTGGTTCAAAAGGACACCAACTAGGGATGGAAATACATTTTCTAAGGTGGCACATGTTAGTTTGTTTTGCAAGTTGTATTATATTTCTTGAGAAAGAGGCCTGCCTGAACTTCTAGTGATGATAGCTAGCAAACATGCTGAAGCACAAATCATCCAGGTCAAACTGAGATGTATCAAGCCAACAGCTGTTGGTCTTAAAGCAGAGGTTTGCTCACCAGTGGTGAATTTGCTTATGACATAATGCATAGGGAAGTCTTGTGTTAAAAAAAAAAAAAAAAAAGCTGCTTAACTTCGATTTCTTTGTAAAATTGTTTCAGTCTTGCCTCTACTTTGTGAAAAGAATGTGTGGGAAAATTCCAGTCCGTATCATCATTCTGATATTTTTTTCCATAAGACTGTGCTGAACTAAGAAATTTTAGTAAATGAAAGTGTGAGTTTTGAGGATTTCTTTTTCAGGTTTTCTGTAAAGCCTAAAAGTTAGAACTTTAAAAATTGAATGAAAGAATTGAAATCAAACCTCAAAATCATATTTATTATTACAACACAGGTCAATTTCTATCATGCCAGTATATAAAAACAATCTGGTTTATATTTTTGTGCATATTGTACCTCCATTAAAAAAAAAAAAAAAAGGATATTACCATTGCATTTTAATATTGTTTCATTTTTTTTCCCTATCTGACATTACTTCAGGAATAGAAAATTATGTGAGCAGTTACTGTACCATAACAGTGTTTTGTGCAGCTAGGTGAATTGTCATGCGATAAGGAATAGCCATCATTTTCTTTTAGTTGTATATACTAAACAATTAGAAGAGAAAACTAACAATTAACACAGGAGAGACAGAATATTACCCATATATGATAAGCACTCTTTTGGAATTTAGAAGCACTTGACCATAAGTTTTTAATAAAACTCTGCCTCACTTAAACTGATATCACCAGTAAATGAAGGCCATGGTGTTTGAAGAAATATTTAATACATAGCTAAGATGAAATATGAAACTAAGATATTTAAGTGAGGAACCTTTCTGAGATTCTGCCTGGGATGTGAACAATTCAGTGGTGGCAGTGGGAGGTAAGGAGTAAGGAAGAAGAAACTCTGAGAAGAATGTGGAGAATGCCTAGGTGTGGCAGCCCATGGATGACTGTAGAGGTTTTCATTGTGCAATGGGGTCAGATGAGCAGGAAGTCATACATCTTAATAAAAGTTTATAAACAGAAACTCACTAGAATAAGAACTTCATATTCTGTTCAGTGTCTTGGTTTTGCTTCTGCAGAAGTCAATACGTGTGATCTAGTACATGATAAAGATGGAACTAGTGCTGAAGAGGTGGAAAAGGAAGAGGTGTGGTGTTACTTAACATTGAGGGTTTTCTCATGTAAAGGCAGTGTTCCATCTCTCTCCTGTATGAGGTGGCTGCTTCTCTTTGGCAGGGCATGAGGTGGGAACTGCTATTTTTTTCGAAATCTGCTGAGCAGCTCCATCTTGCCTCTATGGGGCAGTGGCTCCTGTTAGTGTTAAAGTGCAACCATTTGCCAGAGACAGTGAAAGAATAACGTTGGTAGTAAAAAATGGATCTTACAATGTATCAGCATGTGCTGCATGTGAGAGGCACAGAGCGCCCTGCCTGTTAGCACTCGAGCACTGGTTGCTTGTTTGTCAATATGCAATTCTCAGCAGTAAATGAGTGGACAATGAATTTACATTCACAACTGTGGGTATGAGGAATGATCTCCCTTGATAGTAGTCTAAGCAGGCACTCTGGCTTCATTTGGTTTTTAAGTGAAGGTGTAATAATATATGGAGGAACCCCACTGGGCAAAGCAAAACAAAGAAGAAACATTTCCTTGTTTAGCAAGATGAGACTTTCCTCAGCTGGATAATAGAGACTTTTCCCCTTTTCCTTCCCCAGCTTCTGCTCTCCTGGCCATCAAAGTTACAGTGAAAGCAATTGCACATTTATTACTTCTCTGACCATTTTGCTGCTCTGTGGTGATTTGTACTACTCTGTCATTGTAATCTATTTTTCAACCTTGCTGCAGTATATATGTGTGAAAGCTACCTGGCGTATCTGACAGTGTAGGAGAAGCCAAAGGTCTTGTGGTTTACAGGTGGCATTTTTTTATGACTTTTGTATAGTGAGTTTAGTCCCTGTATTTAATCATCTGAGGCATGTTAAACCAGAAATACTAGTGAAACTTTTTTTTTTACTATTATTATTATTATTTTAAATGTCTTTTACAATTAATTTAAAAGCCTTTTACTTTCTGTTTTAAATAACCATAAATCGATGTCTTAGATGGGAAAGGCACTGTTCACAATTCTATGTTAATTCATCCAGATCTCCAATCTAGCGATACATTTTGTTAAAGACTACAGCTTTTCATAGGAAGGTGTGTATTTGAAGTGCCCATCAGAAGACACTAAAAAAAGAGAAATTTTTATTTTTTAAAATGTAGTAACCAGAGAAAGTGGAACAAAATAGTGCAGTTCCGTGTTTTGTACTAACAGTGAGTAGTATTAATCAAAAATCAAATTCAGTTGCCTGACTCTATTTATAAGACAATGCTCTGAATGTGATTCCCTTTCCTGGGGAAAAAAGGGATTTCAGTTACTTTCACACAGGTAGTTCTAGGTTGATGTCTTACAGAAATCTGCAGTATTCACAACAACATTAAAATAATATACTTGAATTACTGTCCTCCTGCTTTGAAGATGGTCACCAGTTTTAAATGTCTCAAATTACTGCTTTTTTCTCCCTACATAAATTAACTGTATTGTGTTACATTAGCCATTGAAAATGCTTTTGGGAATCTCAGAAAAGAGTTCTGTAAATTTCTCTTTTTTACAGTAGAGGAAAGGTTTTGATAAATGTATTTAAATACATACTTGATTTTGTACATAAGTTATTAGTTATCTTCATGTAAGTGATACTTTTCTTCGTAGGGGTCCTTAAAGTAATCTGTAAAGTAACTCCATCCCCTCCTGAAGGGCTGTCTTGTTATTGGTGGTCTCCTGTTTATGCAGATATATTAAAATTTGCCTATGAGGCAGTGCTCTTTGTCCATTGAAATACAGTTCTTTCAAGGAGATAATATAATGTGAGAACTTAACTGTAGAGAAAATAAAACATATTCTCTGTTGTCAAAATTGTGCAGGCTTCTTTTGCTTAGCAAATTTGTATTGTTTATAAGGACAAGCTTAAATGAATCAAATCCATACTTGAAAGTAAAGGTTTCTCCAGAAGTCACAAGCAGACCTTGACTGGAATGTGACTGATTTTATCCAAGAGAAAATTAACAAAGTGAGAGGGAGACTTTTTATAACCAAGTCTCTCTAATATTCGCTTTAAGGCATCAATCAGATTATCTTCTAAACTGAATAGACAAACCTGCTCTACAAAGCAGAGCAGCACAGAAGTTAATTCAAATACATCCAACTAAAAAAGGGAGAGAAGCTATACCACCGTATAAATATGATATAAATAATATAAACATAAGCATAATATCACATCTCCTAATCACATCTCTAAATGTGATGTTGAGTGAAATTACAGACAATAATTTGAAGATAGAACCAATATTCTTTTGATATTGTGTTGCTTTAAGTTACTTTGTTTATTCCACAGATAGGTTTTAACATGCAGATTAGGAATGACTTTTTTAGGAGAATGATGAATGTGTATATAACTAACATCTGGAAAATGCACTTAGCTGCCACTGTCATGAGCCCATAAAAATATCTGGCTAGACATAAAAGACCTGATTAGCAAACTCAAAACATCCGCCAGCTTCTTTTGAGAAAGCTCCATTATGCTGTTGGAAAATGAGAGAGGATGATTCTTTGTTATTGGGAAAAATGAGCCAGGTTCGCTCTTTGAGGAGAGAGAAACTGCAAGTTTCAGGCAAGTCAAGCACATTTTCAATGCAATCAGGTCTTGCATTCACAGATACATGCACAGAAATGTAGCCACTATCCTTCCAGTGACTGAAGCAGCAATGTTAATAGGTTCCAAGCACAGACAAGCACTATCTGTTTCCAGAAAAAAAAGCACAGTAATTGGAAACAATTAGGAGAGTGTACTCTGAATACAAAATAAGTTGAGGCTGCTTGTGCTGTTTGATCAGTTCAATATTGCTGTGAGACCTGGAGAGAATGTATCCAGCCCAGGAAATTCTTCTTAGATGCCTGGGGTCACTTGACATCTTTAGTTTGTTTTCTCCTTCTAACCCTAAATGAAGCCAGGGATATTAAAAGGAGTAAGTGTGGGGAGATTTTTAAGCTAGCTTCTTTCCTGTTATCCCAGTGTGAATAGATATCTTTCTCTTTCAGTCCTGTTTTTCACTATACATAGGATGGTTGAGGAACTGAGGTTACCTCTGTCCTCTGATCAGAATCCAGTAAATCAATTGAACTTAAAGACATCCATTCCTTGGTCTCAGAGGGACTCTCAGAGAAGACCTTCATTGATTTCAGTGTTAGGAATTTCAACTAGCATTAGTTAAGTCCAAAACTGGACAGAGGAGACACAGGAGACAGAGATCTGAAAGAAAATATCTAGTTCTGTAAGTAGGCATGCTTAATATACAAATATTATTATGGAAAAGCTGTATATCTACTTTTTGGACTTACTCAACATTTTGGAGGACACCTTTGTTCAGAAATGTATCAGCACCATTTTTATACATCTTTTTGTGTATTGTGGATTTAGGTTTACACTTGTTTAGCATAATAGATAATTTCTTTTTTTTGCCGTTTTCAACTGTGTCAGATTTGTATAGGTATGGAAAGAGCTGAACTCATTCTAGTTTATATTTTTGTTTTGTTATAATTCGGGCAGCAGTTATATGGCAATTTTACTTTGGAAAATGACTAGGAATAATAGTTTCCTGGTCATTTATTGTTTGTTTAGAAATCGCTTTATGATCATACCATCTTTGTTATTCCTAACACATCTATATCAAAGGCTGATTTCTAGATTACTTTGTGGAGCTGGAGAAAATTGAGAAAGAAATGATAGGACAAGAGGAACTGGCCTCAAGTGCACCAGGGGACGTTTAGACTGGATATTAGGAAAAAATTCTTCACAGAAAGTGTTGAAAAGCACTGGAACAGGCTGTCCAGGGAAGTGATGGAGTCACCATCCCTGGAGCTATTTAAAACATGTGTAGATGTGGCACTGAGGGACATGGTGTAGTAATTACCTGGTGGTGCTGGGTTAATGGTTGGACTTGGTGAACTTAAAGGTCCCTTCCAACCAAAATCATTCTATGTTTGTGTAATATAAAATACACCTTGCAAAATGAAAACATAGCCTGTTGCATGAGGGGTTTGGGGGTTTTATTTGTTTTAGTTATTTGCTCAAATGAAACCTTCTCTTAAGAGTTTTCAGGATTGTCAATAATACATAACATTCATGGAAGCTGATAGTTATTGTGAGTGAAAAGGTTTTGGGGACCAAAGATGTGTTATAACCTAATTAATTAAATAAGCTGAACAAGAGAGTTTTTAATTATAACTTCAACTATGCACAAAACCCCAGTTGTCCTCTGTTTTAAACCGAAATGGAGAATAACCAGAGAGAATGCTGTTGTCATCAGCAAAACATAAAGCAAAAACCTTGGTGCCTAATGATAAAGTTTTCAGAAGGCAACTTGCTACTCAGATCAGTGGTGGGAGAAAAAACTTGTATGAGAATATCTGCATTTGTGACAGGGTATGTTCTTGTCTGATATGTAAGGAAAATGTTGAGTATCATTTCTTTTACCTTAGGACTCTCATGCTCTTCAGCAGGCACTTTTGATGATGGGTGAATAATTGAGCATAATTATTTTTGCAATTTCTGGATGTTAGGTTCCACCTGTGATGTCTTCTCTGTAACTCATTTTTCCTTACCGTTCCATTCTTATCTTATTTTATTTTGAGCTGCCATGGTATTGCTTGCTTGTGGTGTATTCAGTGTGGATGCCACAGTACAGAACAGTGCAACCAAACCTCAACCAAATTAATTTAATTGGACATCTCTCACAGATTTTTTTTTGTGTCTTGAGGCTTAACAGCAAATGGTTTTGTATCTCCCTCATACTTGTAAATTTATTTCAGAAAAATTTTAATGAAATAAGAACTCTTTGGTGGAGTAACTTATCTTTATCTACAAACTCCTTTGGCTTACATTCCAGGGATTGAAGTTAACAGTTTTTCTGTTGAGTCTGTTCAGTTCTTAGTTTGTATTTTCACTTGTAAAGTGACTAAAGCATCTATATATTTTTAAGCTATGCTACCATGACTCTCAGGAAACACTGCAGTTGATTAAAACATTGGGTAGAACAGGTGTATCTGACTCCAATTCATCAGCATCAAGAGTCTGTGAACCTCAGCTTATTAGGTCTGTATTCATGATGTGATTAATGGTATAGTACTTCCCTTCAGTTTTGCTCAGGAGGTTGACTTCCATAGCAACAGGTCCTCATCAGGGAAAATTCTGCCATAAAGTCTTCCAATAGACTTCCATCTTAAGGCTGTAAACTCTGAATTATATTGGAGATTCACACTTTGCAGTTAAAACCAAACCCTTACTAGAAAATACAATATTAGAAAGGGAAAAATGGATGGGGCATTAAGTTTCATTCTGCTAAAAGCAAAATTGTAGTGTGTCTTCCTTCTCTGTATTTGTTTTCTGGGGTGGGTTTTTTGCCTACTTTTGCTTTCAATGTTGCAAGCAGTGTTTACCAGTATTTGGGACTACCACATCCATAAACACACTCTTTAGAATGAAAAATACTGAATCAGTGTCCTTTGTACATCAGATTATGTTTATGAAGAGAAAATGTACATGTGTTACATGTCTCCCACGGCATCCTCCTTCAGAAACCTATGGTGCAAGGCTTGGATAAATACACTCTGCACTGGATAAAAAATATGGCTGGATGGCCAGGCCAAAAGAGTGGTAGTGAATGGGGCTAAATCTGGCTGGTGTTCCCCAGGGTTCAGTACTGGGGCCTGTTCTCTTCAATATCTTTATTAATAATCTGGATAAGAGATTGAGTGTACCCTCAGTAAATTTGCATATGACACCAATCTAGGTGGGTGTGTCAATCTACTAGGGGGTAGGGAAGCTTTACAGTGGGACCTAGGTTAGATCACTGGGCCAAGGTTAATTGCATGGGGTTACACAAGGCGAAGTGCCAGGTCATGTACTTGGGTCATAACAATCCCATGGTAAGCTACAGTCTTGGGAATGTGTGGTTGGAAAGCTGCAAGTTGGAAAAGGACCTGGGGGTATTGGTTAGTAGTCGACTAAGTATGAGTCAGCAGTGCGTGCAGGTGGCCAAGAAGGCCAATGGCATCCTGGCTTGTATTAAAAACACTGTGGCCAGCAGGAACAGGGAGATGATCATCCCCCTGTACTCGGCACTGGTGAGGCCACACCTTGAATATTGCGTTCAGTTCTGGGTCCCTCACTATAAGGAGGACATAGAAGTGCTGGAGCGTGTCCAGAAAAGGGCAACGAGGCTTAGAGCACAAGTCCTGTGAGAAGCAGCTGAGAGAGCTGGGGTGGTTTAGTGTGGAGGAGGCTGAGGGGAGACCTTATCACTCTCTACAACTATCTGAAAGGAGGTTGGAGTGAGGAGGGGAACAGCCTCTTCTCCCTGGTGATGTGTGACAGGACCAGCGGGAATGGATGCAAGCTGTGCCAGGGGAAGTTTAGGCTGGATATTAGGAAACATTTCTTCACTGAAAGGGTTATCAAACATTGGAATGGACTGCCCAGGGTAGTGGTGGAGTCACCATCCCTGGAGGCATTTAAATGGTGTGTGGATCTGGTGCTTAGGGACATGATTTAGTCGTGAGCTGAGTGTTGTGTTGAAGGTTGGACTAGATGATCTTGATGGTCTCTTCCAACCAAAGACATTCTGTGATTCTGTGACAAGATGCCCATTAGAGAGGACACAGTAGTTTATTGTTTTGGAAAACTGCCTTGTAAGAGACTTGGAGAAGCCATCCTTGTGTCCCAAGCAGATTCATAGTGTAATTTCTATTTTGTAGAGCATCAGTGATAGAATACTTGTAGCTTGACAATCTCTTGACAGTCTTTTCCAGTGCTTCATTATTATTCTCAGTGGAGTAATTTTTCTAAATTTGATCCTGGATTTTTCTGCTTGCCATTTGAGCCCATTAGTAGTTGTTTTGTCCATCACTAGTATGGTGAAGAGTTTCTTTTCTTCCTTTTTTTTCCTGTATTGTGGCTCAGGTTTTCCAGCTCTGGTAGTTCTTGTTGCTCTTTTCTTGAATGTTTCCTGTTTGTTCACAACTTCCTTGAATATCCAGAGCCATTGTGCAGTGTTATGCTTGTGATTCATAGATTGGAAATAGCCCCCAGGTGACAGCCCCTCTTTTTTTTTTTTTTTAACTAACGTGCTTTCCCTTGTATTTGTGAATGAGTAATCACTGATTCTCCAGCTTGTTAAAACCTATTTGAATCCTTCTCCAGTCTGCCAGCATACTTGCAATCCCTCTTACTGTCAGGATTATTTTCCTCTATCTATCATCTAGGTTGTTAGGAGAAATGCTGAAAAGACTGGACCCCGAACAGATCCGTTGAAGGACCACTCAATACATCTTTCTATTTGGCAGTGAAACATTGGTCCTCTAGCTGTCTAATTTCTGTTTTCAAATTTCATCGTGACTTACTGAAGTCAAGACATATGAACAGTTACTCTTCTTTTACTAAAAAGGCCTCTTAGCCACACATGGGAAGAAATTGGATTGTTCTGACAGTTTGTTCTTAACAAATGTGTATTGATTGCTACTTATATCTGTGTTATCATATGGCTGCATGCAATGGTTTGCTTTATCCAGAAATGTTCTCGAATCTGAAGTTCAGCTTGAGTTGTCTGTGGTTTCTCAGCTTCTTTCTTCCTGTTCTAAGCCCAGGCAATACTCTTGCCCCTTCACCCGCCTTCCATGAGACATCACAGAGCTGCTACCATTTCTCATGTCAGTTCAGCTGTTGTTTTTATATATCTTAGCTGATATTTGTCAGGCCAACTAAATTTGAAAAATGTAATTAATTATCTGCTCTCAGTTGAGCTCTGACTGTTGTTGCTGCTAATTCTGCTTGACACCAATAGATCTCCTTCATGAAGACTAATACAAAAAGTCATTAAGCCCTCTGGCTTTTGCTTCATCATCTCTACATTCTCTCTGAATAGTTGGCTAATGTAGTCTTTCCAGTTTTAAAGGCTGATAATCTGCTTTACTTTTTTACAGTTTACTGCATAGATACTTCGTTGTGTTTAATAGCTTGGATAGTTCCCTTCTTGTGGCTGCCTGAATTTGGAATTGTATGGAAATCTCTGGAGGGAGATTGCTCCTTTCCTGAGAGCATGCTTGGGAGGGATATGTTTCTGAAAGGCAGAGAGGTTTTAAGACAGAACAAATGAGAAGAGCGAGAGACTTATAAGATAGACATGTAATGGGCACACAGGGGCCAGGAGGAGACTGGAGTATTTATACATATAGAAAGAGCATAGTGGCTGCTGGATTAAAATAAGACTGAAAAGGAAAAACTTATTCTGTAAGGGTGTGGTAGAGAAAGGAGTTTAATTTTCAGATCTTTTTATGTAGTATTTGACCAGTATGAGACTTTCCTATTTAAAAATTAAAAAAAAATTTAAAAAAAAAATTCTCTTCTTCTACTTCATGGTTAGATATTGCAAGCACTTTGGTGTTTAGGAGCACTCAATTTTAGGGCAGGTTATGGGCAGATCCACTTCAGAATTGTGCCTAACCTGGTCTCTGCTCAGCTATGATCATAGGGTTCCTTTGTTTCTTATGGTCATGTTTTGTGTCTTGACCTTTTTGCTTGTGCTCCAGCTGCTTGTGCCATTCTTTTATGCTCTTCCACAGTGTTCTGACCTAGTTGGAAATCTTCTTTCCTGTGCTTGAAGTCAATGAGGAAGTCATGGTTTAGCAAGGCTAGTCTCTTATAATGCTTCCATCTTTTTACATGGAGATGGACAGAATTTCTGTCCTCTGTTATTAATTCTCTCCCGTGCTGCCAACTCTATTTTACTATCTTTTAATTTTATTTTTTTTTTCTGTGCCTTGAGAACAGCATTTATGCCTGATTTCAAGGATAAAAGGCCAAACGCATCTATAGGGTTCAGTCCGAACTTTCTTCAGGATAGAGTACTTGCTCTTAAACTCATGGCTTCTGTCTGTAACATTGTCTGGCCTTCAGATGATATCAGCAACCAGTTTCTTCCCTGTGCAATTGCCAGGTTATTCTTTACTACTAGCTCCTGTTCTGTACAGCTCTCCGAGTGGTTCATTATAGTGGCCTTTGTATCCTTTGGCATCCTCCTGATCACAGATACATCTGTGAGCATGTCCTTTAGCTCTCCTCCTTGCTTCCAAGCAGCTCATACCAGCAGGAATCACTGAATCAGACATCTCCTTCCCAGCCCTCACTGGAACACAAATGTTAGTGTCTCTTCTTCCAAGAATGATTCAGGACAATGGCCACGTTATTCAGATTCCTAACTGGGCATGGCTCACAGCTACAGGTAGAGAGAGAACAAACAGACAGTTGTGGTGGTACTGTTTGTCGTCTTTGGTCTTCCGTGCATTATATAATTTATTGACTGTTCTTATATTCCCTCAGGATTTTCTTCCATTTATTGCTCAAACAGATCACACTATGGAAGGTATTAGTAAGCTAGTGTTAGTTGCAAACTAAGGGATTTCCCATCTTCTCCACCTCCAAACATGCAACCCTGTTATACTGACCTCTACCTGTTTGTATTTTGAAGAAAGAAAGAAACAGGAATAGAAGATAATATCTGACTGTATCAGTGAGGAAGGATATAGAGGACTTCTATTTAAATTTGTGTATAAATAGACTATTAGGTTCTGAATGTTCATGTTTAATGAACATTGGAAGGGAACTGGTAAGCATAGAAGAACATATTTAGCCCTAGAACTAGATTATGTGATAAGGAACTTTACCTCAGCTATTACAAGACACTCAAACAACACTTAAAAGGCTTTTACTGTGCAAACCCCTTTCTTGTTGAAAATAGCTTGGCTTCACTGTTGTGATAAAGTGCAAGATTATTTAGTAAACTACCAAGGATTCAGACTGCTTAAAATAATCTGAGGCAAATTTGGGAAAATAAGTTAAAATATTCTATAGCTGTGATGTTTTTTAAATAATATATTTATATTGATTGTGTAACTAATTACAACAAGGTATTGAAGCAGCATTCAAAAGTGTATTACATTGTTGTAGGAATAATGGGAACATTTGTGTTGCATGCTTTTCTTGTGTCAGGACACAAACAAGTAAAACACATGTTTACAATGTATAGGTTTGTTGTGTCCTTTTCTAAACATCTGATGCTAGCTCATGTCCAAGACAGAATATTTAATTAGATGAACCTTAGTCGTCAATCTGGAATTGACAGTCTGGGTATATTGGTTAATATTTCCACAAATATGTAGAGGAATTAGAAATTATAGAAGTTTTGTCCCATTCTAAAATTTTACACAAATTTGTTTTTCTGGCTGTTTTTTTCCTTTCATGAAAGATAGCATTTCATATGCAATCCAACAAAAGAGAGTAGCATGGAGGAAAAGGACGTAGGGGTCCTGGTGAGCAGCGGGGTGACCATGAGCCAGCAACGTGCCCTTGTGGCCAAGAAGGCTAATGGCATCCTGGGGTGGATTAGAAGGGGTGTGGTTAGTATGTCGAGAGAAGTTCTCCTCCCCCTCTACTCTGCCCTGGTGAAGAAGGACAGGGAGCTGCTTGAAAGAGTCCAGGGCAGAGCCACAGAGATGATTAAGGGAGTGGAGCATTTCCCTTATGAGAAAAGGCTGAGGGAGCTGGGTCTGTTTAGCTTGGAGGAGACTGAGGAATGACCTCATTAATGTTTATAAATACATAAAGGGTGAGTGTCAGGAGGATGGAGCCAGGCTCTTCTCTGTTATGTCCAATGATAGGACAAGGGGCAATGGGTGTAAGCTGGAGCATAAGAGGTTCCACAGAAACATAAGGAAAAACTTTTTCACTGTGAGGGTGACAGAGACTGGAACAGGCTGCCCAGAGGGGGTTGTGGAGTCTCCTCCTCTGGAGACATTTAAAACCTGCCTGGACACATTCCTATGTGACCTATCTAGGTGGTCCTGCTCTGGCAGGGGGGTTGGACTAGATGATCTCTCGAGGTTCCTTCCAACCCTTCACATTCTGTGATTCTACTTGATTCTGTGACCCAAACTGAGTAAAGGGGTGTCCTATATTGTATAGCAAGCTAGAGAGACTATAGAGGTGGGCCTCTGTGAACCTCATGAAGTCAACACAGCCAAATGCAAGGACTTGCACCTGGGTCGCAGCAATCTCAAACATGGATACAGGCTGGGGGATGAAAGGATTGAGAGAAGCCATGCATAGAAGAACTTTGGGATACTAGTAGGTGAAAAGCTGGACATGAGCCAGCAATGTGTGCTTACAGCCCAGAAGGCCAACCATCTCCTGGGCTGCATCCCCAGCAGTGTGGGCAGCTGGTTGAGGGAGGAGATTTTGCCCCTCTGCTCCACTCTGGTGAGACCTCCCTTGCAGTGCTGCGTCTAACTCTGGGTCCCCCAGCATAACAAACACATGGACCTACTCGAGCAGGTTCAGAGACCACAAAGGTTATCAAGGGACTGGAGCCCATCCCCTACAAGGACAGTCTGTGAGAGCTGGAGTTGTTCAGCCTGGAGAAAACTCTAGTGAGACCTTACAGAGGCCTTTCAGTACTTAAAGGGGATCTATAGGAAAAATGAGGTGGGGCACTTTTTCAGAGAGTGTAGTGATAGGACAAGGGATAACAGCTTTAAACTGAAAAAAAGGTAGGTTTAGATTACATATTAGGAAGAAATTCTTTATTGTGATGGTGATGAGACACTTGAACAGGTTGGCCACGGAATTTGTGGATGCCCTCTCAGTGGGCAAAGGTAAGTCCAGGAGTTTTGAACAACCTTATTTAGTGAAGATCCCCTCCAACTCAAACCATTCTGTGATTATATGATTCTATGACATTGTGTTCAGCGATAAAAGCTGGAGAAATATTGAGAAGTGTGGATGTTCGGAGTTATGATGTGTGCCTTGCCAACTAACTACTCTGACTGCATGCACAGCTCTTGCTTTACCTATTGAACTGCCTTCATCCCAACCCATGAGTTTTCTCACATTCACCCTTCTGACTCTCTCTCCCATCCCACTGCGGATGAGTGAGAGTGGCTGGTGGGGCTGAGATGCTGACTGGGTTTGAACCGCAACAGAGGCTCTAAGTCTGTTTTCTGCACCAAGAGACTGTACCAATCTCCCACTGCAGATTTTGTTCTTGGCAGATGGTATGTACACTTTCAAGCTTTTAACCTTTAAATGACATCTGCACACTCTCAGAACAAAATGCATACTTACAGGTGTTTCTGGGTCAGGGTGGTGATGAGGATGAGCATAAGAATGACTGTTTACATGAATGGACCATAGTCTTAGTGCAGGATTTCAAAATCAGAGAAAACAAAAGTTTTCCTACCTCTTAATTCCAGATATGATTTTTAAAAAGTTTAAAAAACTATGTCAAAAACCCCAAAATTATTACACTTAGGTTTAACTTAGTCTCCTCTCAACTGTTTCCCAAAGAAACTTTCCTGAGAAGAGTTACTTTGAAATCTGCATTTTCCTGGTAACAAGTGACATTTTCTATAAATTTTATAAAAGCTTTTGTTTACTATTCTTCTTAAACATAGAACACAGTTACTGTTTTACATTCTCCTTTTTTACTTTAAAAACTGTGTGTTGCCTCAGACTAATCATTGTTTATTTCTGTCAAATAAAAACAAAAATGGACCCTGTATTTTATTACATCACTGAAGCAAAAATATCATGCTTTTGACAGAAGCATTTACCTGTGGAGAATTCAGTTCATCACTCTATATCTCTATTTCACAATTTTTTTCAGGCTTGTTTGGCACATTTTTATGTTTTCCAGCATAAAGCTCTTTCGGTACTTTGCAACATTAAGCTTTTCTTCTGTGATCTATTTCAATTTGCAGTATTTTCTGTGGAGAACAGTGACTAAATTGAGACTATAGGAC
>WTSP01011032.1:9041-35095 GCA_025331215.1 Actenoides lindsayi
CACGCACCCAGGGGGGTCTCTGCTCCCTCCGGTACCAGTGCCAGGCTCAGGCGCTCCCTGCAGCCAAGACCTGCCTGGCTGCAGGTTGGGGCGGGAGCTCCCTCTGGGTCCCCACATTCCCTCTGGCAGCAGCTCTCAGCTGGGCGGTGACCATGGCTGGGTCCTCTTCTGGGAGGGAGATGACCACCAGTTGAGTTTGCCTCTCAGGACAGGAGGGGGGACCAGGTCCACACAACTGAACTCTCCTCTGGCACTGACAGAGCTCCCAGCGCCCGGCCCGCGCCTCCTCCTGCCCAAACTGCCGCCTTAGGCCCAGAGACCGCAGCCTGGTCCTTGTGCCCGCTCCAGGGATGCCACTCACTGCTTGTTTGCTCAACAGTCCCAAAGGGCTTCTGTTATGATGGAGGGGCTTGGGGGAGTGGGTTCTGTTCTTGTTGAGTGCCCGATGTCGAGGTCACGCCTTGCTCAGATCTGCTGCCAGTGCTGCTGCTTCGCCGGGGCTGTCTCAGCAGCCGCCCACAGGCTGCCAGCCCCGGGCACAGACGAGCTGATTTCCCGGCTTCAAGAAGGCCTAAGAAAAGCCCCTCATCAGCCCTTTTCATCGTGATTCCCTTCACCAGTGCAGACTGACCTGCACCGGAGCTGGTCTCCTGGGCGAGAGTACTAAATAGTAGTACTAAACAACGATTGCTACTACAGCATGTGCAGTAGAGAGTAAGTATCTGTCTCATTTTAAGCGACACCAGAGAAGAACGGTGTCAGGTGCTCATGCAGTCTCAAATATATGTTCTCAAGGCTGCAATCCTCGCTCTTATTCTGATTGTATTGCAGTTGTGCACACAACCTCCTGCAAGCAGAGTCAAGTGACATCTGCCTGCATTCTGGATCCGTGGACACTGAAATGAAGTACATTAACTTTTCCTGAAGATAATGTTGAGGAGGCTATTTGTACATACAGCAGAGTGAGGTGTCTGATTGCAAAAGATCTATACATAATTTTAGTTCCTCATCAAATTGAACTTTGCATTCCTCAAAGAGGGTTTGAAAGCCTTAAAAAAGTACCCAACCAATCTACAAAGTACTTGCATATTATAGTGACTGAAGTCATAATGTATACTTGAGGAAGCTAAATGTTAAGCATTTTACAAAGATTTAATTTTAGCCAAGCTTTAATATTTTTCACATAACTTGGAGAAGGAGTAGCAAATAAATCTGGATGTTGGAGTAAAACGCAGCACAAGATTTATATTGGTTACGGGTTTTTTCTGATGTAAAAATCTAACAGGATTGGATTAAACATTATCACTTGATGTTTAATTTTGGCTTTACAAGATGTTGGTTTCTTGATCTGATTTTAAAGCATCTAATCTCAAACCACTTATTCTTAATAGTGATTTCAAACTTTATAGCTTTGAAGGAAGGACAGGAAATATCTGCTGCATAGTCATTGAGATTACCAATCTCAGTAAGTATTCATTCCTGTCAAGTTCAGAAAGATCTATATGGCTGCACACTGGGAAACATTACATGCTATTTGTGCATGTGAAAACTGAGAATTGAACAGGTAATTAGAAGCTTAAACTGTCGTGCTTGGAATTAGGTGTGTACAACAATAATAGCAGACAGCTCTCAAGGTTCACCTTAGATAACTGAGAAAGAATTAAATAGAATACTTAGCCCAATAGTTGAAATTACTATGGGGAAATAACAACCCTGTCTTGGTAGGAATCTTATTTTTTCATTTTACTCCTACTCATAAATCAGAAGCTGAAAGCAGTTACTTAGAACTTTTGTTCTTAATAACAGGGGTTAACTGGTACTCAGAGGTGGGGGGAATTATTTGCATTAGCAAAACAAAGACATAATGACTAGGGCTTCTTTCAAGAGTTCTATTTATTTATCAAATGCAGGAGCTTCCCCAAGCATCACAGGGCTCAAAAAGCAGAGAAAATTACTTTGCTTGTAGAGCTAGGTGTCTTTATCCAGTTGCCATCTCTACCTGAAAACGTCTTTCTCATTTTTTTTTCTTTGGACTGTGTTAAACATACTTCTCTGCAACTTTGTACTATCTTTTCTGAGTGAATCTGCTTTAAAATAGGTTGTTTTCCCAAGTTAATATCACTGTCCTGTAATGATTTTCCAATCCCTCTGAAAAGCATTGTGTTGCAAACATCTCATGATTGGTGTAAAATGGGCATTCCTATTTCCACTTCAAAGTTAACTGGGAAACTAATCCCAGGCACATTCCCTATTAAGTACAAATTGACCACTAACTCTTAGCTCTTAAACATGCAGAATATTAATCTTCCCTTCTGATTTAGGAGTATAAATACCAGATAAGGTTCTGCCCCTGGTTTTCAGAAATAAATTATCTTAGTGTCACTGGTTGTAGAGTTTTAAGGGGTGAGATAGAGAGCTTAACTGCAGACCCGTCACGAGGATCCCCTGAACTGAGTTGTTAGCAATTATTAGCAAGAACTGCATCACTTCCAGTGAAGGATCAGACTAGTTTTGGAAAAGATAACTGCTTCTCTGGGAGTTGCTGGCCAGAAATTGATGTGATTCTGTGAAAGGTGGGCTAGCAGCAGCAAAGATGTCTGCTCTCTGGATGAGGTGATAATGGCAGAAGACAGGAGCTGGCTTCTCACACAGCTACTACTCGGAAAAACTACCCCCCTTCCCATTTCAGTATCTGACTTTGGCTGCTTATTCAGGTTCTCTGTTGTTACTAGGCAGAGGCATCAAGTTTTTCCCCTAAAGGTTTCATATGAAGGACAAGAAAAATAAAGGAGGAAGAGAGGGAGACAGTGGGAGAGAAGACAGGAGGGAATTGAAAGGGTGATATGCCATGTAGGAAAAGAGGCTGACAAAAAGAAGCAAGAATTACGGGAAATTTAAAACATAGAAAGAAAGGACGGCAAAGTATTAAAAATATTTCTTTTGAAATATGTGTTAACCTCCTGGATGGGAAAGGACACTTTGTGGCTGTGTCATTGCATTCACATGACGAGGAACTGGCCTGGACACAGCAGCTCTGCTGGTGCATTTCACATGAGACCCCTGCATTGGCTCATCTCCGAGCCTGCTGCAGTGAGGCTGCTTGGCTTCTCCTTGCTTACTGGAGCTGGGTTCTGCTTTCCTCCCTTGCAGGAGAGAGAATCCTTGAGGGAAGCCATCATTTGCTCCCAGTAATCAACAAGCAGCAAAATTTGCTCATTGTCCCTTCAAAGATGCTTGATGTTTCACTGAGAACTGTACTTCTGGCCAGGCCAAAAAGCAATGCACCATTTACTACCTCCTTAATAACGACCTTTTTGAAACAAGATGATTGCTCTAACAAGGGACAGAGGAGGGGAAAAAAGGCATTTCCTAGTGGTTAAGCCTGAGAAATGTTAGCTGTGTAGCAATATACATATATATATGTATATTTTTTTTTTTAGTTAACATAAAATTTCTTAGCTCTTTTAAACACGGTAAATCTGTAGTGTGGTAGAGATGATTTACCAGACTAGGGAAAGATTATATTGACTGGTAAGAAAAAAAAAGGGTTTGTTACTATGTTTTGCTGCTTAATTTCTACAAGGAATCAAGGACTTGTGTTGGGATATCAGGTTTTCTGCACCATGCTCTCTGAACCATCTTCCATACTTCAAAAGACATTATTTTACAGAGACATAATCAACGTCCCTAAATAGAGAAGTGTTTTAGAAAACACCAACCAAAAAAAAAAAAAAACGTTTGAGAGCTTTGGGTTTGAGTTGGCACCATATCCAGAACACAAATATTAAAGATTATCATATATTATAAAAAGAAAGAATAATCCTAAAACTTTACAGAAAACAAAATGCTAGTCATTGCACATTTCACCAGTATTAAAATATCTTCCTCCCAGTTCCTGAAAACTCAAAGACAAGAAAGCCTCTGAACTTTTACTATCAAAGTTCTGAAACTTCAGGCCCACTGTTTTAACAACTAATTTCCATGCCTTTTATGGAAACATGTTTTTCCATATGTCTTTTTTTGTAATATAATTTTGGGTTTTTATAATATAATTTTTGAGCTTGTTCAGCAGTCAGCAAAATTTAGTTTGTATTATGCCTCTTTCCTTAAATTCCTGAAAGCTAACCTTTTCCTTTAAAAAAATCAATTTATATGTAAATTATCACATATCTTTCTGTAGGCCTAAATATTTATCCTTGCAAATCTTTTCAGCACAGATCCTCGGTGTACCTGAACCTACTTAGCATGCATTGTTTTTGATAATTCCAGTTTTTCTTCTATCACAAATTTCAAGACTTCCTGAGTGAGGGAAACCAGCAAAGTTACCAACACAAAAAAAAGTCGCAACAGTTTTTATTTAATGTAAATACCGCTGAAGTGCATGTACATGAAGTGCTAAGCCCTCCTAGCTATTGATACTAGAATCCTATGAAATAGGCAGCACAAAAGGATCCCCAGTTGCACATTATATCTCATATCAAACGATGAATGACAGACAGTGAGACTTGACAGCATACCATCTAACCAAGTTACCCTGAAATAAACTGCCATGGCAGTATATTCAGAGATGTTCTTTTCATTTGCTACAAGTAAAAATGTTGGTTTCTTTGATTGCAATTGTTCAGCCTCTGGTTTCTAAGAATTTGAAAACGTGCAGGAATAGAAAGCTGAGTTGTGACAAATCACTAAAAATCTACTTCAAGATAAGATATAACGTTAGAATGATGTGTTTTCTTAAAAATATAAGCTGCAATAAAGGTACAACATTTACAAAAAAATACAAAATAAAAATTACATTACAAGGAACATAGTAATATAGATTCTCTTTAGTTCTGCTACATTTCAAATAGCTCTTGACACTGACTAATTTTCATTCCACGTGTTATCTCATCTTTTGCAGAACTCTTGAAGAATAAATGGGCTGCTCCTATTGCTCTGCTGGAGATACAGCTACCCATAGACAACCTCTGCTCCTATCAGGAATAATGTCATTTTTCCTGTTCCGATTTATTTTAAGAATGCATGACTGTAGCTGAGCCACAAAGTGTCTTAGATTATCTACTCACTACTGTAATTCTGGTCACAGCTACTGGGCTATACATAGCTCTAGCTATGCTGTCACACCTGCCAATCTAGTGGGTACCCTAAGGGACCTCAAATGGGCATAAATAACCAAGAAGGGCAGCTGAATCAAGACCTAGGTCTCTCCTGACTAAACTGGGGCCATAGATGTAATATTGCATATAGACACCAACATTTAAATACCTAAATGCGGATACCTACAGTATGGAATTCAAGACTGTCACAAGAACATACTGAAACTGGCTCACATTGTTCTAGACTAGGGAACATCCTTTCTATCTCATGTAAAGTCTGTATTACAGTTCAAGTGGCAGATGACGGTCAGAGGTGTGAGGTCCATTAAGACCCTGAAGCAGCCCTAGCACTTTTATATTATTAATGTAATCAATTAAGCTGAATTAATCCCTCCCTTAGTTATTTGAAACATTTCTGTAAACCTGTGCTACACATCAAACAAAACACAAAGCTATCATTATTACATGAAAAAACCCAACCCAATCAGTGAAGATTTGTGTTACAAAATGTATTTATGAACGAAGTTTCTTTCTTTTCCAAAGCCAGGCCCAACCTATGTTTCCCATAGTCATGACTATGTCACAGTTTAGGGTCAGGGAAGCCCCTTAGACCTGTAACAGACGCTCTCTGTTAATCCCCTTCCCTCCCCAAAGGGGAAGAGAAAGGGAATAAGGGAGAGAGACTGAGCGATTAGAAAAGGAAACTAGAACAGCTTTAATGAAAATTAAAATAATAATTAAAAAAAATGGAATATATACAAATATATTCAAAACCAGTATTGAACCCAACCCCTCTGATGGCAATTACATCACCATCACCACTGACTCTGTGGAGCCGGCACTGGGAAACCCCAGACTGGGCCCAGCAGCAGATGGGAGGTGTGTTCAGAAGCTGGATTCTGGAACTGGACTCAGGAACACACAGGGCAGGACTGAAGGCAGAATGGACAGAGTCCGCCTGGGGTGCTGGCCATTGAAGAAGCGAGGAAGAAGCCAAAAGTGCAGAGCCAAATGGTACCCTTGTGACCTTTCAGCTTTATACTGAATATGATGTACATAGGCTGGAATACCTTGTTGGTCAGTTTAGGGTCACCTTTCCTGTCTGCTTCTCCCCGCAGGTGCGGCCTTTTACTTTCTACAGCCCTCAACCTGTTACAGAAGATCCAGCAGTGGTCTTGGTCTGCATACCAGTCCTTGGTACTAACTCTAAACATGGGGTGTTATCACTGCTAGAAGCAGACCCTGCCTGTGAAAACAGGCTGCTAACTTCAGGAAGCTCAGTTTGTTAGCAGAAACTGAGCTGAAAAGTAAAATAACTGAACAGAATTAGTTCTGTTCTTGCTCAAACCAGGACAGACTACAATACAATAACCATATACAGTAGTACCATTAATGTTTAAGGGATTTTGTAGGGAATAAGGTATTATTTTTTCAAGTCCTTTGTGGTCCCCCTTTACTAAAGATAATCTATTAGTTATTAAAAAAGTACTTATGTTCTATGGATTTCTTACTTGATAATTTTCTACTTGGAAACTGGCTTTATTTGCGTTGTTTTTAAGGTCATCTCCCTTTTGATATAGGCCCCCAAAATGCATCAACCTCAGGTCTCATCTCTTCTTTTAGACACATTTACAGAAGATCTGGACAAGAAGTGATGAGACTACACAAATTATGAACCCTTGATGCTGATGGAGTAGTGAGTTATCTAATACTTGTATAAGCCGGGTTGTCAAGATCTGAGACTAACTCCTGTTCACAGAGAGCCAGACGCACATTCCTTGCCCCAGGAATGTCCTGAGTGGCAAGAACCTCAGAAGAAGAGGACTATCTCTTGGCTTCTGGTGGAGAAGAGGAAGGTCAATGAAAAAGAAAGCTAGTATGTGGTAATTTTGTACACCCCCTTTACAGAGTTAGAAAACCACATTGGTTAAAAGGGAGATGAAACATATATTTTTGCTCTTGTCTTGTGTAAAGATGACTACTGTGAATGAGGAAAATTTGCAATTAGTAACACATTGTTTTCATCAGTTGGGGGTGAGTGGTCAACCTACTCTAAGACAGCAGTTTTCAGCACTAGGCTGTGAAGTTTAGAGAGAAACGGAGGTGAGACATAAGTTGCTAAAGATATTCCTGTAACCTCTCTGATTTTCCACACTACATATACTCTTAAAAGAGCTGTTGTAACAGAAAGTGTTAGCCCAGATGCCAGGGTTTGCTCGTGCAGGTAGAGAAGAGAAGTAGAAGACACACAGCCAGCACACCAAAAAAATGAATGCAAGGCAGCAGAAAGAATTAACAGGGATAACTTGTGAAGGGATGAGCAGTGCGAGGCATGGCAAGTAGGAGCCACTAATGAGGAGATGGGAAGGTCTAGCAAGACCAGATTGCATCAAAACAATCTATTTGGTTTAAACTGTATTTTTGTGTACCAGCAAAACTGAAAGATCTTAAACTATGAGTGAAGGTTGCAACAAGACAGGAATGCAATCAGCTATCTCAGAGGACAGGACTGAATAGTGGTCACAGTTCTGCTTTAAGAGCTAATTCTTGTTACCCTTTCTAGTGATCTCATTAGAATTTCCTTCTTTAATGACAATACTGTCTGTTAAGCCATTTAACTGATATTTCTGAGTGGGCAAAAGTATTTCACTTGTTGCCAAGAAAAGTTTATTTCTGCAAGCTGATGTTTTAAGGAGATAGTCATCAATTTGAATGTTTCCCCCACCTCTGTGGATCATGTCTCAGCAGAGAGGAGTTTGTAGATGCAAGGTGCTTTGTACAGAGAAGAGCTGACATGAGCTGCAAGAGCAACATCCATTTCTATTATATTAATGTTATATAATATCACATTGTAAGTACATTAATTTAATGGGTTCGGTCTTGGATGTCACTGTGTTTGTCTGCCCTAGAGTATTCAAATAACATAAACATTTCTTCTTGATACATGCTTAGCAATGTTAGAAAACATTTACAGTGTCAAAAGGTAAAAAGACATAGAACAATATTTCTTCTTTTCAGGGTTCAAAACAACTATTCTAAAGGAAAGCTTGATAACAGAAAGTGCTTGTCAGTAGCCTTTTTCAGTCCACATCTTCATTTCATATTCATCTCCTTAAAAACACATTTAAAGGAGTGGGAAGCACAGTGAAATGAACTTGGAAGAAGTAACCTACTTAAAAACAAAAGGAAGTGGTTTTACCTGGAAGCATTTCCTTGTACTCTCTTCCCTATAAGTGGTTCTTTACTGTCAGCATATAAAAAAGTTTTTAGCTGGTTTGATCTATGTCCAAAAGTAACCCTGAGTGACCTCTACTTGGAAAAATCTAAGCAATCAGCAGTATGTCTTGAAGTCAACAGAGATTTTCATATTCTGATAAGTAAAGAAATTAATTTTAGTAACATGTTTTCACGTCTTAATAAATACATAAAGACATAACAGATGGAGATATTCAGAAATAGTATCCAAATTAAAGAATACTTCTTGTATGTTTATCATGCCAAAGCATTTTTGAAAGATAAGAAAGGGTGCTAAGTACTACTTTTGGTTACAATGTGGTCAGGGCCCTCTAAATACAAACCAAGTTTATTTCTGGTGTTTTATTTAAAAAGGATAACAGCTATTCAGGCTCAAATGTGATCAACTTTAAGATATACCTATCAAGTATGAGCAACTACCCTCTCTCTCTCTCAAAAAAAAAAAAAAAAGAAAAGAAAAGAAAAAAGACAACATTTAAAGAATATCTCAAATGTAAGCAAATTGATCATAATGGGCACTTCTGTTCTTTAGGCCTATGGAATATAGACTGAACTGAATAGAGGCTTTCCAAACCCAAGGGCTAGGTCCTGGGAAGATTTGTAGAGACAGTCAAAATCCATCTACCCACAGTGGGAAAAGTGACCCCTCTGGAAAGTGATATACAAAATGCATATCTGAGTTACCTTACTCATTATCAGGTTAAGCAGTGGCAAATCCAGTGGGTAGTATTCATCTGTCATTCAAGACATCTGAGCCAAGACCAGCAGATAGAGTACAAGAATTCTGGAGACCAAGTGGGTTATTTGACAGCATTAAATATTACGTGAGGAGCCTATAGGTAGGCAAATATTTCCCATTGTAGAAAATGTTGAGGACTGAAGGGAGGCTGAAATTTCAGTCCTTTCTGAAATTAGGCTTCTTCTACATAGGTTCCTTCTCTTATTTCTCTATACAGTCACACAGCTTCAAGAGGAGGAACATCAACACCCTGCTACTGAATCATCAGTCTTCTCAGGACCTGGTATACAGAGCTGTACCTATGTGTACCTACCAAAGCAGATACACAAGCTATGTTTTTCTGGGGCAGTGCTTCAGCTACAGCAAAACTACTGCTATGCCAACTACCACTGCTTCTGCCTCCCATGTAATGAAAGGAAAAAAGAAATCATTATTGCATTTTTCTGGGGAATCCTACCTTACAGGTTGTGTTAGTTATGTGTTATGCTCCACAAATAACCTTTAGCTGCAACTTCTGGCAGTATCTTCCATAAGTAGACAGAGGATCATGATCTACTACACTATCACCAGTGGGTCGGTGTCCTCAAAAGAAAATCACTTTAGTTTGCTCACTTTATGTTATACGACACCATCAGTTTAAAAAAGGACTAGTTCAAAACAGTATTATGAAAGTGTTCAAAAGGTGTGGCTGTTCTATATGAGTGTAATAATTGTTATCAAACTTATGGAGCTTCTTATACCTTTGAGACCCTCTTGACCTGTAGTAGACTCAGTGGAAATTTCAGCACATCAACTAAGTACATTTTTGTATTTCAGAGATCTGCTGCCAAACTCCAGTATCTTCTCTTTATTCTCTTTTGGAATGGCTTTAACCAACTTATTTTGTCTGCTCATCTATATTCCTGAAACATCATAGGAGTTGAGACAATTTTCAATGAAAACTTAGAATCTAGTGACTTTTACATTTAACAATATAATCTGTAGGATTTCTTTTCTTTATGAACAGGACTGTCCAGGTGCTTGCACTCTCTCCCACATCACCATATCTATCCAAAGATTGAAATGAATACTTTCATTTACATAAAGTCTTCTATAAGAGAAGAATCCTTTTTATATGATCTGTTTTTATTTACAAATCTGAAAGCACCTTTCAGTACTTCCTAACAATGTACCACAGCAGGAAGTTGATTTGCTGAATTGAAAATATTTTACCAGGATTTAGTTCAAATGGCTCAGAGGCATATCAGAGCCTGAGAAGATACACATTTCAGAAGGTAACCAGGATGAAAGCAATACTGTGTTTCTGCACAACACGTAGGTTTGAAGTGCTACCCATGAATACCAAATACAGGTAAGATTCCCTTCTGCATAAGCTGTTTCACCAGCCAACACTTAATTGCTCACCGCAGACTAATTTCTAGCTGTGATTTAGACCCCAAAATGCAAATACTGCATAGGTTTTAAGTCCCCGATTTCTCAAATGTAGAAATAGTTTGCTACCTTGAAGTGTGTAATATACTACACATAGGTACAATATATACATACATATATTTATAGAAAGTAACATATTTACAGTTTTATGGCTCTATAACTTTTCAGAGAGGGATGGAAAAGGAGTATTTAAGCTTAAGTTCCACCAAAACCAGGTGGACATAAATTGATTTGGAAACAAAATCACAGTTAATAACAAAGGCAACCATGGAGCAAGGCTCTATAAGAGTCTTCCATCAGAAATGGGAGTGGTAAAGGGAATGGAACATCCTCCTAGCAGCTGCTGAAATTGCTTTTTGCTGGAGACTGCATTTCAGGCCACAATGCCTCAAGCTTTTGTCTGTTTTAGGATGTGGTCACAAGAAGACAAGATTAATTCTTTTAGTAAATGCTTGTATAGCTGCAAGAAGTATTTTTCATTTGAATTCAGTGGAAAATGTTAGTCACATAGTGGAAAATATTATGAAGCATTAACCAAAATGTGCAGTTCTTTGCTATCAGCACCATTGTAGGCTCAGCCTGACTAAAGAAAAAAGGCACCACTAAAATAATTTCCGTTGTGGTCTAGTCCTGTCTTCTAGAGAAAAGGAGGTTCTTTTTTTATTCTCCTTTATCATAGGAGTACTCACACACCATTCCTCACTAACTGATTATGAATTCCTGATAAAGCTCTTTTTAATTATTTGGCATTCAGAGCTCTCAATTTAGTTCTAAATAAAATAACACTGGTTTCTCTTTATCTAAATGTTATACCTTACATCTGATATGTGATAGTTACTTCATGGCAGTAAGGCCCTAAATTATGTTTACAATCTCTGCTAGAAAGAATCTGATTACCAGACTAGCCCTAAATGTCCTCTCCCACCAAATCAGAGTGTCAATGCATGGAAAATGTGATGTAAGTCTCAAGAGTCACTGCTTTTTTTCAGAAAAGAAAGATTTTTCTCAGGGAGATAAGGTATTCAGTGCTCAATTTTAGCTTATTTTTTTCCCTTCTCATCTTCCTCAGAAATTCCTGAAGTCTAGTTTCCTACAATGAGAAGTGAAGACTGAAAAATATTGAATACATGTAATTTTGTCAAAACTCTAATCTAAAGTCAGTGCTGCAAACAGCAGAGCAGGCTATTTTCCCAAAAGTTAAATGGGCATAGGAAAAGAGCTGGCTTTGAGCAGCTAAATCCAAATTGGTTATTTGTAGTTTGAAGATGAAAGACAAAGCTTCCCATCTTCCTATCAGCTTTAGGGGCATCGAATCCCTTTAAAATCATACTATTCACACTATTCCCTCCCTTCTCTCAAAAAATAAAAACAAAACCAAAGAATCACAAAAAGACTACTGCTATTTTGGAAGGAATGTAACCACCTCTCTTCAAAAACTTATTCATACAAAATCTTTCTTTCTGCCTTGATATCAGGTTTTTTTCCTCTGTTTGAAACTTCTCTACATACTGACCAAAACCTTTAGGTACAGAACATTTGTATCAATGACAAATAGACTATGCAAAGATATTAACTGGAGGGATCCTGACTTTTCAGGGAGAAGGCTGCATTTTTAACTCCTTTCTCTATCATCATCTAAGGAATTTAACATACAAGTAATTCCTGATTTTTCTGGACAATTTTTATTTTAACACAGTATTTCACCATCTTAGCTACTAGGTCAAATAGTGAAAGCTCCCTGAAAATAATGTAATTTTGCAACATTTTAAGAGTTGTTTTAACTGTTCCTTTCAAGTCAAAGGTCACCTCCAAAAGATGTCTCTGAAAGGAGATTCTGAAACCTTCCTCTCAATTATTTCAAACTGAAATCTGAGGAGTGGAAAACAAAAGACTCTGTGGGTAGCCTCAATGTGAAAAATTTACTGTGTATGCAGGTCAGAAAATCAATGTAGCCCACAATTTACTGCTCTGAGCTTTTAATCTTTTAACTGTTTTGTGTTGGGATTGGACATTCATTAGGGATATTTCACTGCGTATAAAGATTCCTGAAAACAATGGAAAACAAATCGGTTCTTTCAGCAACTCCTATTTTTACCAGTTGTTTATGTAGAAACATATTAATTTACAGGTGAAATATAGTCAAATATTTTCAATGTTCTAATGACACATTTAATTTCTTCTTAAATTTTCATCCTTAGTCTCATTCTGAAAAGCAGAGAAACATTTATTGCTTACAGTTTCAGGACAAGACTAAAAAATTGTTCCTTATCCATAATGATTCCTAACTATAATGATTTCATGAACAAAAATCTGAAAACACTTATTTCACATTTGAATACTATAAAGTCTCCTGCCATTCCACCACAGTATATGATCTTAAAAAAAAAAAAAAAAAAAAAAAAAAAGAATAATTCAGGAACTATCATCAGATTTTCTGTGCAAGTCTCTGCTGGCCTCAGCATTGCTGGATTCCTAAGCAGGGTTAGAACAACCAAAAGGCTTCCACTGGCCTACCACACCAAGCCATGTGCTTTTGTGAATATATGTAGTTGCTCTCCTTAAACCCTTTTCTCTCACCTGACTCTAAGGATTACCCAAGAAGCTTTTGATGCTATGTATTGCCCAGGGAAAAAGCACTATGGTTTTGAGTCCTTCAGCATCAGAGTTCTTACATGATGCTTTGCTGATACCCGCTGTTATCTCTTCTGTTAGAGGTCTCTTTGCTAGCACTACTCTCATATTTATCCTTACATCAATCAGTGTGCCAGGCTGGTTCTCTCACCAAGGCCAGTGCTGTGCTATTATAACTTTTCTCTATTTGTTAAATAAAGTCAGGAACAAAACATAGACCATGACTTTCCTGGGTAGAAAGACATTTTACTGTGCTGGCGATGTGCAGTCACAGGCATAAAAAATCCAAGGATTTAAGTTCTTTCTGTTAATCTTTTTCTTTTTCTGAGCCTGTGCTTCCATTAAAAATGCTGCAGATCAGCAAAGCTTCTAGTATGCCTAGCTGGGAAGGTGGTCAGTGCAGTTACTGCAGAGATTGCAGCTCAATAGAGCAACTAACACAGTCTCAGTGTATATTATCTCCATTTAGCTTCATAATAATATAGGTAGAAAACAAGGGGAAAGAAAACAACAAAAAAAAATATGCACAGCTTCTGAGCTTGTCTTTTTCCTCAACTATGTCACATTTCTGTGAAGGCTGCAGTTTAGGTTAAAAACTTCCTTCAATTTGTAATGTGTAAAAGTGAAGGATTTTAATCCTCCTTTCTGTGAAAACTCAACCTCAACTCTAGAGTCATGGCTTAACTTCCATAATCTTTTGGTTTTATATATTTCAACTTTTCTATAAAAACATAAAATATTTCCTCCTGAAAAAAATGTCCCTTAAGTTGGAACATAAGAATGTGACAAGAAGATAGAGTTTGAAGAAAATATTGAGTTACTTGGAAAAGAAACCCCCCAAACTTTTATAATATATTTTACTAGCGACAAATTAAAAAATGGTAAAGAAGAGACAAATTGCAGTATAAATATATATATAAAATGAAGCTAGTCTTCAGTGAGGGACTCTTTATTGTGACTAGTGTCTGATCATCTTTCTGTGTTGCCCGAGCACAGCTGTTGCTACCATGTATTTAGAAAGCAATTAAGAATACAGTGACTTGATTAGGTGACTTGATTGTCTATCCTGAACCCATTCACAATGTGCTGTTTAATATGCCAAACTGACATGGATGCTCACCTACTCTGTTACAGTCAAATAGGGCTTTCTTGTTGGGAGATGCTTTCTGAAGTATTTCTTGACTATAAGCTGGTGTGTGATACATTCCAGTCCACTTCAGTGCAAAGGTGAGTAGCTTGTTTTAAATGGTTTTCCACTGAACTCTTCTAACTATGGGAAATGGCTAGGATCAGCCTCCTAAATCTTCAGGTATCACTCAAAATAAACAGTTCGACTTAGCACCAAATGGGATTGAAGCACTCATAAGTCACTTACTGGACATGGGATTTATCTCATCCACCTGTAGATCTCTGTAGACATCTACAACAGATCTGAGTTTTTTAGAGCTCCTGTTTTAGTGGTAGTGAGAAGTAGGAACTTTTAGAGAGCAACTGGAGTGGTCTGTATCAGATCTCTACCTAAGAAATGAGGGAAATGGCACTCTAGAAGTGCCTATTCTTTTTCTATAAAGGAAGTTTGAGTGCCTACTTCAGATACTGCCGACACAGTACACAGTACACATTATAGATGTCTACATAGATGAGACTCCTCCTTCCATGGATTTTTTTTCTGAAAGAAGAGAGGGCTTTTGAAACTTCCTCCTACTCTTTTCTGAGTGAATGAGTATTTACAGTACCTTTCACAGCAGAGTCAAGCAGGTTAATTTGAACAACTGGTTTCGAAAGCTGCACTCACTTCACTAGCAGTTCGCTACCAGCTCTCCTCCGCTGACACCAGGGAGAGGAAATTTTCAGTGTTACTGAATATCTGCAATTGATTTCTCATCTGCTACCTTTCCTCTTCATGCACTTGTCTTCAGCCCCATGTGTAAAAAACCTTAGTGCACCTCAGTATCATCCATAACTCTCTAGATATACACATCCTAAGCCTTTTTGTTTTTTCAAGGAATGTCTAGAAGCAAATAAAGATGTTAGTGTATATTCTCCTATGTCACTACACTTTATTTTATTACTATGACATCACTTCCACATGTTAAATTAGACCTAAACAAAGGGTCAACCTCAGTGTAAAATAAATATGACATGGGGGAAACATGATTATTCTCATAACTTACTTTTTTTTTTTTTTTTAGTAATTTCTGTTTAAATTTCCGGTTCTGGGTCTGCATTTATGTCTAGAATTGCACTAAATACGCACAGACAGAATGTGTTTTAAAATTGCATGCAAGCAGCCAATTCGTTCCACCAATATAATACTATATTGGCAACTTGGGAATCAAAGGGAGCCTAAGGTAATGATCATTTAGCATTGTTTTTCTTTCAGAAAGGCATTTCTTGATTCAACAAGGAAAACTAGACAAAATGTTATGAATCTCTAGCTTGTTTTTATTTGGCTGATTTATTTTTTTTATGCAGCCTTCAAGTTGATTTATAGCATTACATTAAAATAACTTGGTGGTGGCAGTCTTTGTTGTGAAACAAATGGATGAAATTAACCATCCTGTGTACTACAATACTGGACAACAAAGTGCCAAACAGTACAGGGGTGGGTTCAGCACTTTTAAAATGTTCTGTATATATCTTAATGCTTACTCCAACCATTGATTGATTAGACTTCAGTTATCATGAAAAAGGATAAGCCCCATTACAAGGAAAAAGAAGAAAAAAGCCAGCTATCAAGTACTTGGACCTCTATTAATATCACCTGAGAAACACTCAGTATAAATGAGAGCCTGAAATGAGGGACAAAGGTGAACTTTTTCAATGCTAGTAATTAATTCTTCTTTGCATAGGGTAATTGAGGGCAATCATAGAATATTGCATGTCATTTCATTACCAGGCCATCAGATGGACTTCTACTTGCATACCCTGGTAAATGTGTTAACCCATGAGTACCTTAGCTGCTGGATGCATGTTGAAGATAAAAGCCTCCTTAACCTTCCTGTCAGACACATCTTCTTTTTAAATGTCATCATTCCCCTTTTAGTAACTGTTTTTTTCTGCAGACTAAACAAACAAAATGCACAACTGAACACTTTCTTTAGCTTTAGGATGAAAAAGAGCAAGTGTAACTAAAATATAAACATTCTGGAACAGCACTAAAGAGGATCTAACATTATAATGAAATTCCCTGCCTGGAATTTTCTTGCTGTTGTGACCACTGCTGTCATAACCCTTACCTTCCTTTCCTATGCCTGTGCAAATCCCTTACCCGGCTTCCCAACCCTCAGAAGCAGATTGTGAAGAAAGCCAAAGGCAGCTGCCACAGTGTGACAGATACTAAGCAGGAGAATATCAGGTCTGTGATGGAAGTCAACAACTAGGTTCCCCATTTCTTTGCAAATTCCATGAACCCCCCTACAACATAAATGACAACTTAACTGACAGTTTAATCCACTTGTTCTGTAAAATTTGACATACACCTTTTTCATAGCCCTTTCTGTTAGTGATTCATTCTCTAGTGATAGTTTCAAGGCCACCACATATTGATTGACAGAGAACACACGTAAATTAGTAAAACAGTTTAATCTTTCTGCAGGATAACTTGTGGGGCATAGAAATATGCCTGTTTCTTCAGAATTTTGAAAAAAATCTTATGTTCAGTGTGGTTCAAGATAACAATTCCCATGGTTAATTCATACAAATTATTTCATGTATTGCAAGTGATATACGTATGGATCTTAAAAATAGATCAGTGTACACTGGTACCAGATTCGCATACCTTCCTTCTAGGAGTTTAAATAAAAAACATATCTTTTGTAGACTTCTTGTGCAATATGAGGTTTTCTGCAATCTGTTGAAATCTAAGATCTGAATGTCTGGAAGGGCATCTTTCTCCTCATTGACTTGGTGGGAAAATGTTTTCTGACTTAGGTATTTTGGTCAGATGCCTAAATTACACACAATAAATCTAGGCTTCAATGCATCAGTGAAGAGGATAAGGATTCCTATTAGTTAAGTCCTGAAATAAATATGGCCTAAATCAAGCACTTTGAAAAAGTTTCCATGCTAATTGTAGTATCTTGCAGTGCTACTCTACATTATCACTATGTTAGGTAGCAAATGGTGGTGGGATCAAAGCCTTAGAGTTGATATCATACATAATGAACAGCAAAATGTGGATAAAGTAGGCTCTTACAATTATAACACAACAGTTTGTGTCACTCTGTTCTTAAATAAAGTGAATAATATTCCATTGCATATTTGCTTTGTGCCACACAGACTTAAGGCACAGCCTTAATCACCTGAGATGTGCATGTTTGTCAAAGCAGAGGGTAAATTTTCATCTAGGAAAGAATTAAAACTGCTGTACGCATGAGAGAGCCATGATAAGATAAGTATATTTTAAAGTCTTTTACCACTCTCCTGTCACTAGCCACTGATGGAAGGATCTTTCCATTTCTGCAGCAACAAATAGCAGCCTTTGTACTAGGCTGCACTCCTTCTCCCCAAGGCTCAGTGGTTGATGCCTTCAGTTTAGTCAAGTGGGGGCAAAAGAAAACTTACTCAAAACCAGTCACAAGATATGGCCAAGGTGAGGTGGGTATTTTTGTGTATATTGCATCTTTGTTGAAAATGTCAGCGCTACAGATCACATTAAATACATCTCTTGCATGGCTGCTTTGCATACTGCATTCTGATTTCATCTTGTATATACAGCTGGATATTTACCTGCTGTTTCTGTGATATTGTGAATTATGCTATATGGAATAGAACTAGATTGATGCATATTAGCAAAACAGCAGGATACAGGTATTAACACATTCAGCTTGATATCTGATGACAAAAACCCCCAAAGAAACAATCAAACCAACCCCAAATGTCTTTATTCCTGTTTTGTGTCACACAGGGCAGTTTGGCAATCTAAAAATAAAGCAGAAAATGAGCTCATTGTTTTCAATATTATCAGTAGCACATTTTTTTGATCTTCAGTTAAACTCATGTCCATTTTTTTTCCACGTAACGTTATAGAGGTATTTGTTTTGTTATGATTTGGCTTCACGTAAATAATTATTCAAATGAAACTGAATAATCAAATAAATATATTTTAGCAAATTTCCCAAGGGGGAATTCTTTTTTTGCAAAACGATTAACATATATTGCACTTTGATGATTTCAGTAGTAAAGAAAGGGAAGTGAACTAGTTTCATTTTCACCACAAATCTTTTCTATTTGCTTAAAAAATCTTCATTTTTGAAGATGTCAGGGAAGATTAACCCACTACTAAAACAGTCATTTATCACAATTAACAGAGAGGAACATTTTCTTGCGGAACCTGACTCATTATTTTTTCCACATACTAAAAGCTATTATCTTTAGGCATCATTAAACCTTCCAAATTGTTTATCTGATGTTTCCAAATATAAGGTATTATCCAAAATAAGGGAAAGATACAATAAAATGCACCAGTACAGGTTAGGAGGCAATCTGCTAGAGAATTGCTCTGTGGAAAGGGACCTTGGAGTCCTGATAGACAGCAAGCTATCCATGGGACAACAATGTGCCCTTGTGGCCAAGAAGGCCAGGGCTATGAGGATAATTAAGGGACTGGAACACCTGCCTTATGAGGAAAGGCTGAGAGACCTGGGGCTTTATAGTCTGGAGAGGAGAAGACTGAGAGGGGATCTAATTGATGTCTATCAATACTTAAGGGCTGGGTGTCAAGAAAGCAGGGATGACCTCTTTTCAATTGTGCATTGTGATAGAATGAGGGGCAATGGATTCAAGCTCAAGTACAGGAAGTTCTGCCTCAACTTGAGGAAGAACTTCTTTAAGAGTTGTAGAGCATTGGAACAGAATCCCCAGAGATGCTGTGGAGCCTCCTTCTCTGGAGACTTTCAAGACCTGTCTGGATGTGTTTCTGTGTGATGTGCTCTAGTTTTGTCCTGCGCTGGCAGAGGGGTTGGACTTGAGGATCTTTGGTGGTCCCTTCCAAACCCTAACATTCTGTGATTCTGTGAAAATGGTGTTTTACTGGGCAATAATCCTGGATTCTCCACTACGATTTCTGTTATCCTTCATTCCTGTCAGATGACCTTCTATGTCTTCCAACTGTACACCCTGATATGCTACCAATATAGATTTTTTCAGCCATAATAATGTTATTAAATGGAAATCCCTCCTTTTTAAAAAAGGAAATGGAATTTAAGACGACAAGGAAAAGGAAATGTTACTATTTCTAAAATATGACCATAAAGTGCATTTATTTTGTCAAATGGCATTATGTACTTTCTTAGTTATGCTGACCAAAAAGGCCTTTTGTTTGAACGGATAACAAAGCAAAACATGCCTTGATCTCTCAGCCTTTGAGACAGCAAGGCCTTGTAAAACCAGAAAACATGCAGTAACAAGGGACTAGTACATTATGTTGCTAGGGCAGACTCTTGTTAATACACTGCTGAAAGATTTATTTATTTATTTATTTATTTATTTTTAATCTGAGTTTAAATTCATCATGAGTGAAAGACGGAGGAAACAAAATAAGACTGTTCCCAAGCAGGGATAAGATGATTCAATTCAAGTGAACATTATACCAGGGGATTTTCTGATGGCAGGGAGGGGGCTTGTCAAAAAGAAGGATGCAAACAGCAACTTCCAAAGCATCATCATATCTGGTATGACTCTTTTTTGTAAATTACACAAGAAATTGATACTTAAAGTAAGGCTGTCGAGACTGCCTAGTACTAACATATGAGTGACTCTAAATTAATCACAGATTATCGATCATCCTATCACTAGAACAGCATCATCAGGGAATAACCAACTAGTTCAGTTTGTTGTCAGTTGTGAGAAATGAAAACCTGGAAAACACACCTACCAAATGGACCTTGAATATAAAGCCTTTCTGAGGACCTGCATATTATTCTCAGCCTGACAAGCCCAACTCAGCTGAAGGATTTATATAGTGTCTGTTTGCAGCAGAGGCAATGGACCATAATTACCTGGGTTGAGTGTTGTTCTAAAATAGCACAATGAGGGGATAATTATGAATCACAATCAGTGTGGTTCTTTCCACACAGGTGGATCATGAAGCTGTTGTTCATCAGTGCCCCAAACTGAAGTATCGAAATGATCCGCAGAGTACTGCAGGCCCTCTCCCTCTTTCGGAGAGAAATAAGAATAAATTAATGCCATTTTATTTGAAACCCATCTCTAAACTACAGCATTAATCAAATGGTGGCATTAATCATATGCTACTGTTGATAGCTATTTTAAAACCTGTTTAGGTGAAAAGGTACAGTGCCTTTTACCAAATATATTTCCCTGACATCAATGCATCTTGTCTGATATATACATGGATGTGTATAAGTGTATGCATAAATATAAGCATACTTATATGTATGTATAAGCACCAATTAGTAATTAAGAAATTGCAATTCAGTCATTACAAATGGAATTTAGAATCCCTCCAAGGATCATCTTGTAGAGTTCTTTGAGATCATATGGGAGAAACTCATCAAATATCTTTTTCTGGTTTCCTTGCATAGGAAGCAGTGACAAAAATAGCCCAGAGGGAAAGAAATATGCATCCCTCAGCAATGGCCAGTGGAAAGATGATATTGGCTGCAACACAATTCTCCGTTTGTCAGAGGTGTAGTGTCTCTCTTAGATAATGAGTAATGATATCACTGCAAAGATTGCATATACTTCTTCATCTGTGAGTCAAAAGAGCTGTCATCTGTCCCTGACTCCACACAAATGATATAAGCAAAAGCTTTAACTCCTCCTTTTTGTTCTCCGTAAGTAATAATTTCATATGCAGAGGCAAGGACTGTCACAGGAAAGAGGTGATTTTCAGCAAACTTAAGGAAGAAGGATGACTAGAAATTGTAGGACAGGGCACAGGTGAACTTCAGCAAACAGATGCATGAATAGTCTAATAAACTGATTACAGAACTTCTGACAATTAACTTGTCCTAAAATACCAGTGTTCACAAAGAAAAGAAAAAGAAACAATTTTTTTTCTCCTGAGGCTTGTGTCTACAATTCTTAGGGCTATAAGAGAACCAGTTAGAGAGGTCCAAAACAGAACAAAAGGCTGACCTGAAAAAAAAATGGTGTGGGTGACCAGTGGTTGAATAGTCAAGCTGGTTTCCTGGGTCTCTTCTGTTTAGCAACACTGTTATCTTTAATCATGAGGGCTATGTCCAACAGCACATATCCACAGTATACAGTGCTGTGGAATAGAATTATGAAATAATATTTTCCATTTATATAAAGTTGATACTCAAAAACAACAAAAAAACCCCAAACCAAACAACAACAAAAAAAACAATAAAAGAAAACCAATATTTTAGTTCAAATTTGATCAGAAAAATAACATTAGTAGTAGTCATGGACAAAAAAATATGTAAGAAAAACTGAAATTATTTTAAAATAAATGAGCCTTATTTATTCTTTTTATTAAACAGCATCATTTTGTATTTCTGTGAAAAAAATCAATGTAATATGAATTAAGAATTTTTAATTTCAATTAAAGAGTGCTTTCAAGTGACTTTTTTTGAAGTCAAGAGAAAGACACAACTCATTTTTATAACAAATAATACAAAAGTATTTGAACCTCTTTGGCACTTTACACTGCTGACTACACAGCAAGTCCTTAGTGTGGTGTTTTAAGGGGCCAAAGCTCTCAGAAATGAGAATCATATCTCCCAAAGTAACTCTGGGACTTCCTCTTGCCATTATCTTTCTGTAGCAGTGTAGCTTACAGAGCCATAAAGTACTCACTTTGAAAGTAGCAATAGTAGCTTTAGGTCTCAGGATTAATAGTTGTTCCTCATCTTCCACATATTGAGCTGCACTAATAAGTCACCATTTGGGTTAGTCTGAGCCATCTTCCACACTGACTTAAATTAATACAGCTGGTTTGCACTGAAACAGAGTGGGAGGATTCCCACAAGCTGTTACTGGCTCTCAGCTGCGGGGGCTGTAATGGTTACCTAGAGAAGCAGCAATAAAGAGCTGTGAAAAGTAAATTCAAACTGTCCTAGCTAGATCTTGTTTGTCTCTGCACTAATGCAATCAGCATCATCCTAAGCACAGATGTGTTTTTAGGGTTTCATTCATCCAAAGACTGAGGAGGCTGGCCTGACCTTTCTTAGCTTATAACATAGAATGAGATCATAGTTGATTACTTCAGGGGAAAAATAGGAAAATATGAGTTTTATTATGGAGATTTAATAGCTTTGACATGGCCACAGGGCATATCTAATTCCTAACTTTCATCTTCCAGCACGTTCTTTACCTTAATAGTGTGCAGCTATAAAACTAAATTTTTTATGCTATTTAAAGGAAGACAAAAGGCAGCAATAGCAACAAGTTGCTGAAGTCCATGGAGAAGATTTTGGAAAGAAATGTGAATTTTTTAATTCATACCCTAGAGAAACCCCAAACTCCAAAGCTTCAAAACCTTATTTGTTAAATGCACAGAGAAACAATAAACCTCAGCAGTGATAGAGAAAGTTATGAAACTTTAACAAGATCTCTAAGGAAGCATAGATAAAAATGTAAGGAAATGTTGCTAAAACTTAAAAAAAAATAGCTGAGGTAAAGTTTTACTTTCATGATCTTCATCTGAACCCTGAATGACCTGGCCAAACTCTGAGTTCACCACAAAACATCTTTTCTTAGTTGAAGGACAGTCTTCAACTGTTTAACAATTTTTAGAAGCTCTGTTAGTCAGAATTTATAAAAGTAGAAAAGAAGATGCTATAAATTGAAATAACTGAATTCTGTATACTGCTGTATTTTCTTTTATCATTACAACTGTAAGTGGGGTTTTTTTCAAATATCTCTTGTTATCTGCTATCTTATAATTATCTATTAAGTTATGAAGACTGTAAGACTTTCTCATAGAAAATACATGAATCCACTATGCTTATAACTAGCTCTACATGTGATCCATTTTTGCCCAGTTGAACAAGTTCATCCAAAACGTTTAACTATTTGAGCATTCCACAAATTAAATAAATAAATAATATATATTCTTTACAATAGAAAATTAAAATGCTTAAAAGTCTAAGGTCTGAGTATCAAAACTTTCTTCCTTCCCCTCACCTTCTCCAACCCAAACCTACTAGTGTCTTGTAATTTGCTAGCATTAGTACAGCCAGTAAGATGATGAAATTTGAATGAGGGAAACAAAAGACAAGAATATCTATTCCTTGTAGCAGTATTTTACATGTACTTAAGCTGTTGAAACTACTTGCCTGGAAATAAAAAGATTAATGCATTCAGAACAAAATCTATGAAAAAGTAAAAATCATGTTATATTATTTCTGCACACTATACTAAATATTCTGTAACTGGAGCTTGGCAAACTATGTTTGTCCTTTGTTCGCAAAAAATGGGAAAACATGCAAAATCAATTGGGACCAAATATTTTACTTTTAATCAAGTGAAAAAAAAAGATATTTCATGTTGAAAACAGAAAGCAACAACTCATTTAAAAAAATCATCCAACTTTTCAGTTATTAAAAATGGAAGGAATTTTAAATAAAAAGGAGACTGGAACAGAAAATTGAAAACAAAATGAAATTTCAGAGTTTAGGACCAGCCCTGGCTTCAAAGTCAAAATTAATGGTGTATTATAAACAAAGAAGAGAACTAAATCAATTCATTTCCTGCCACGTTTTTTTGTTTTTTGTTTTTCAAATGATGCTTGTCAATATAACAATAGCTAAAGGCTAAAAAACCTCCATCTTTTCTCTTCTAAGTAACCTCTGGCTGTTTACAGCACACAAGGAGCTGTAACAGGAGCCCAAAACAGTAATTCCCACACCCACAAATGGCTTTCCTCTACTTAAGACCGTAATGTGGGGAGCACAAGAAACAACACTTGAGAGACTTTTCCTCCTGCACTTGCTTTTTGTGAAGAATTGGCTGAGTCAATATTGCTTACTGCACTATCAAAATGTGTATCCTTGCCTACATTAGGTTTTCTTAGAACACTGGGCTTCCTGATTTATATACCATTTAAAAGACTTGAAATGATGAAATTTAAATGCAGAGAGAAGCAACAGCAAGAAAATGTGTTACTGGAGCTGTAACAGGTTTTGTATATTTTTCTTTTAAGGTTGTCTTAAAAGGAACCTATATTTAGGTAACCATTTTATCTATTTTAAGGCAGGAAAACCATATTGTTCCTTTCATTATTAGATATTTGCCTTCTAAACAGAACAAATAATATTTTTCTCCATATGGTAGATCTTAATCAATCCAGTGTTTTAGATTCTTATTTAGAAAACACGTTAATCAGCTGTTCTGTAAGGAAAGCAAAGGAATGCACTAGTTTCTTTCCCTGCATGGTCTTACATTCATGCCTGTAGAGGACCTTTATCCTTTCTCATCCCACCTCTCCATGTGTCAATTTCTTGGTGACTCAGAACAATTTTAGCTGATCTGTCTAAGCTCCAACTGTCCAGTCAATATCCTGAGTGGGTGAAAGATTAATTATTCCCACTGAGATCAGCTATGTCAGAATAGCAAAGGCCAATTACAGACAAAAGTTATCACAAGGCGGTCTCTTCCAACCTCCTGTCAACACCAATCCCAAATGCAAAGGAAAACAGTTTTCTGCTGAACTGAAAAGGCACTAGTTTAAGTACATCTTATGTAGCCAGGATGCTGGTGTCACTTTTATTCATTTTCCACAGCTGTAGTATAGGCTTTCCTGAGCTGTGTGACTCATCTTCCAAGCAGCAGCAGGCATGTATGGTGCCCAAAGCAGCAGTAATGCGAGGTGGGAGGGCAACAGAAGGCATATCAAACACACGTCTGGTACACGAGGGGAACAGAGGTTGTCAAATAATTGTGACTTCAAAAACCTCTTTTGCACACTGCTTGTTGACAGCTGTTATTATGACATCTAATCTAGAGTCATTATTCAGGGAAGCAGCTCAGCCAGTATCCTGCAGTCATTCTGCTGAATCCACTTAGTGGATTACCTCGAGCTGTAGTTCCCAGAAATACAAGTTGTCTTGGATTTGTTTGCATGAGAGCAGAGTAAAAATCTTGATCAGTGAGTGGCAGCAAAAATGCTCAAAAATTTTGAGACAGGAAGGAAGAGAAATAAAATTGGGGGCATAACATACACCAGCATATGGAGAAGTGATTGCTGAAGGCTAGCAGGGTGGTGCCTAGGGATCCTTACTAAATGGAGTAACTTTGAACAGTGTCAAATCGAGCTGGGTTTACTTCTTTGCTATCTCCGGTGTCAGAATTATTTCCACACAAGTTAACTTTCCTTCTTCAGTCCTATTGCCATCACTGCTTTGATGACTGGAGGATGTGGGATGTCTGGCCTTGAATATGCTCTAGATTATATCATTTCCTGTTGGCTCTCACTGGCTTATGTCCATTTTTTTTCCCCCTATTCACAAATGCTCAATATGATGAAGTTACAGGATTTGCATCTTATTTATTCTGACCATCCCTTTTTGAAGAACTTCTACCTTGGATACAAATATCAAGGGTAAATTCTGTGGGCAGGGGAGTTACCTGGGACATTGCTGACACTGATTCATCAATTCATACATCATTAGTCACACAAAGTGGAACAACTCCAGCAAGAAAACCTGAAAAAAGCTAATCCAGAATAATGGATCTGTTCATCATGGCATTCTCCTCTCATGCTGGAGACCACAAGCCTACACCTTAAATTCAGTTTCTCTCCCACTACTGGCTTTGACAAGGAAGTCATAGAATCATAGAATTGTCAAGGTTGGAAGGGACCTTAAAGATCATTTAGTTCCAACCCCCCTTCCATGGGCAGGGACATCTTCCACTAGAGCAGGTTGCTCAGAGCCCCATCCAGCCTGGTCTTAAAAACTTCCAAGGATGGG
>WTSP01011032.1:36727-50875 GCA_025331215.1 Actenoides lindsayi
CAGAAGTGAGGCTGACTGGTCTATAGTTCCCAGGTTCATCCACCTTCCCCTTTTTGAATATGGGGGTTATATTTCCCTTTTTCCAGTCAGTGGGGACTCACCGGACTGACATGACTTTTGGAATATAATAGATAGCAGTTTAGCAACCTCATCCACCAGTTCTCTCAGCACCTGTTTGTATATCCCGTCGGGTCCCATGGACTTGTACACATTCAGGTTCTTCAGGTCTCGAACCTGATCTTCACTTGCAATGAGCAGTTCTTTCATCCAATGCCTGCCATCAACTTTTGTGGCTCTGGGGGTGTGGCTGGAGCCCTTGTCAATGAAGACTGTGGAAAAGAAGTAGTTGAGGACCTCATCCTTCTCAGCATCACTTGCCACCAGTCCTCCAGTCTCTTTTGTGAGGGGGCCCACACCTTCCCTAGTCTTTTTCTTTCCCTTCATATACCTATAGAAATCCCTTAGGGTGCTAAGAAGGCTTTGTCAGCAAAAGCCTTCTTAAACTGGCATACACCAATAATGAGATTCTGTTTCAATTAACTGGCTTTTCTAACTAAAATAAAACAAACAAAACATTGTCAGGAAGTTCTTGGCCACTTCTAATGCACACAAAACATTTGCTGGACCAATTCCATCTCTAACATTAATATCAGTTACACGTTAATGTATTACAGTTTGCTGAATTGATTTGAGTATTAATTCACAAACTTCGGTAGTAGGTTTGACCAGTACATTGCTCAGTCAGGCTGTAATATTACTACAATAACTGTGTGACTCCAAGTATGTATCTAGCCAGTAATTGTCCTTGATGGGATTTGGAATAACCTATCTTTATATTCTGGGACCGGACAAGAGAAAGAAAATAATCTAAAATTCCTTTTCAAAACTGATGTGTTCTTTTCCATAACATCAAGACTTGGAATGAAAAAACTACTCAGTTAAAGATTCTTCAAGAGTGCAAGTCAGGCCATTCATTGAATATCAATTAGCTGAAGAAAACTGAGTTTCAGTACAGATTAACCTTAAGATACCACTGCTAGAATGAAGTTTTAAGATGCTAATACTGAATGTTAGTGGTTGGTCTCCTCAAAAAAACCCCCCCCAAACCATAAGATCTTGCACAGCTACAGGCTATCTCTTTTGTGACTAATGTGGGATTTGTTCAACATAAAATCTGTGACCTTATAGCCTTGACTTTCTCAAAGAACGTCCAAGCGACATTTTTAATATACGTCTAATAGAACGAAAAATTACTACACAGTAAATGAACATTAGTAAATTCTTTATGCTTATCATAATGTGTGATAATTTACCAGGAGATCTGAATCACGTAAGAAGATTTACCCTCAAGCTCTGTAGGACAACCTGTAAGCTAGGAATCCATTGATTCACAAATATTTACAAAAATCAGGATGATAAGACCAGGTAAACAAGTGAAAAACAAACAGAATTCTGTCTTTCAGCAATTGGAGTGCTATATTGTAAGAAGCAAGTATATGCAGTTTACAGAACAAACAGTTGTTTAGAACAAATTACAAGAAATAGCATCTGTAGTTTATAATGAAAAGCAGGTATATGTGGTTTAGGGAACAAACATCTGATTAGAACAAATTTTCAATGGTAAATTTCTATCAGTTGTATAATGGAAACCCAAGCCTCATGTCAATTCAGAGAATAATTAGACAAACTCCCTGCTGATAGTCACATCAGTGACTCAAACACAAGTCAGAAAACAAAATTACAGTTATTCCTCTACAAGAACAAACCTCTACAAGAATAAATCTCATACACGGGTACCCTCATGTATGCCATCTTACCTTGGAACATCACAATTTTATTCATTGCATGCAGTGCTAGAGAGACACATAATATGGTAAAATTCAATTTAAGGGACTGTAAATAATTTTAACTCATGTAAATAGCACTTCATTTTATATGAAATAGACAAAATAGCAAGAGGTCAGTTTTTCAGGGACATATATTGTTAGAAGCTGGGAAAAACAAACTGGCAACAAAATGACAAATATTTGTACATGTAATTCAATCCAAATAATGGTTTGATCCAGCAAGCACTTCAACCAATACAGAATTTGTATGTATGCATAGCTGAGCCAAATTCAATTAAATGTTTTTGGCCATTAGAGAATGCACATATTCGATAAAGTCTGAAGGACAGAAGTCACCATTTGCAATATAACACTTCTGTTTTGAGGTAGCTTTTAAAATCTGTCACAATTTGTAATGCTTAGTACTTCATTCCATTAATGAAACAGTATAGATAGATTCTATTGGGAGTTAGCCTCCACTAATATACATTTATTTGCCTTGGTTTATCTCAGTGACAATGACTGTGTAATTTTTAATGCCCCAAAACATTTAATTAAATTTTATAGAAGGTAATACTGGTCTAGATGCTAAAGTGAGGCAGAATAACAGTTCTGATGTTTTTAACTCCCAGTTTAGAGAGAGACAATATGAGAGAGACAACATTCTTATATTGGAGGTTTTTTTCATTGTTTCCATCTGCGACCATGTTTTTTATGATATGAAGTCAACACCAAGATACTATCCTTCAAAAAAGAAAACAAACAAACAAACAAACAAAATATCCATAATGTTAGCTATGAGTAGCTATGTATTTACACAACAAGCTATGTATTTATACTGAAATGCGTGGAAAGATACTGCTCTTCAGTAGTCATTCACAATATAACTGTTTCAAAAAAATAACAGAAATATTAAAAATGTCGAGCTTCATTTTCCTTCTACTTATAACACTGAAAAAGCAGCCAGTATAAGTCTTTGACACCTTTGCAAAATGTTTAAAATTGACAATGAAAATTCATTTATTTATTATGGTTGTTACGGTTCTGTCAAAATTGTGAGACATTTATAAGTGTAAAAATATAGCCCTTGATGTGATAGAAGACATAAGCTGTGGCTAGTACACTAAGCTAAAGCTATGAAAAACATATGCTGAATTATTTTTTTTTTGGCTTTATTATAATTCTGAGTGTTAATCACTCACAGCAGGAGATAGGGTAGAGGTCTGATGGTTTGTTCTGATCAAAACTCTCACAGAAAAAGATGATCTCTTCCAAGCAAAAAGAGTAAATTAATTATACATTCCATTCACTGGTGGACACAGAATTGACAGCTTTTCCAGTGTCTCTTCTAGAAACAGGAATAAACTATTACCAATTTTAAGGTTTTTTTCCCCTAATTGGCTTTTATCTGCTTGTAATAAAACTTGTAGTGAGCTAAGGATTTAATTATTTAATTCATTTCTCAGAAACTGAAAAATGTGCAATTACTATTTACTTCAATGCTAAACCTTTTTCTCTATGATCTGGCTTCTACCTCTTTAATTTTTAACCTTGGGGATTCTCAAACTCTTTCTTTTTTTAATAAAGATAATTTTCTGTGTCAAAAACTCATCAACTTATTTCTTTTAAACAGTTAGGAAACCTATTTATCATGGTTAGCAGAAAGATTTCTTAGACTTCTCTATGAAGAAATCTCTTCTTATAGATCTCACCTCTTTGTTCACAGATCTTACATGTTTTCAGAAAACAGGGGTCAGGTACCTTAGTGACAAGGCACTTCAAGTTGTTGAGATTTAAGGCAGTGATGCACAGGAAAATAGAAGGAGAGGGTGCTTCAGTGGAGTGAAACTTGGATAATACAGCTTTGCATGCTTCCTTTATCATTATTGATTCTACAAAGGGAATTTAATACATCTTGCAATTGAAGACATAGTATCAAGCATAGCAGAAAGATCAAGTCTATTCCTAAGCAAGTCTCAAGCTTACCTAGAGAGTAATTTGATGAAGTGGGGTTTGAAACAAAAGAGGCCTAGTGTCTGTTTGGGAAAGAGGTAGAAGTCACTTTTAATCCCATCAGATTCTTAATCTTAAGAGGTTCTTAAACAGGTCATGAAACATCCTGTCCAGAACCAAATGACATTTTTTTTCTTTCTTTTTCTTTTTTTCTTTTTTTTGTTTAATATTAATTATACTAACCTAATGACTAGGAGCATAATACATACCCAAGACTCACTTCATAAAATTTTTACAGGTAATAGAAACAGGATTTTCCAAATGCTGTGATAACAAAAAAAAACCCTAAAATTAAGCATGTCGATGCTTAATTTCAGACTCTCTCCTTGCCAATTAGTTGGAGAGGAATAGGAATTAACTTGTTTCTTCTACAATACAACGACAATTCTCCATCTGATAGTTTCTTCCAGGTTTCTATTTGCTTTTTCGTTGTCTGGAAATAGTACTTTATCTTTTCTCTACATTTTAGCAAGTGCCCTGTTTGGACTTGGTTGCAAATAATCATTCCAGGGTCCAATGAGGTATATCATATGAAATAACTAAAGATTTTTTAACCAGTCTACCTCTGTTTCCAGTTGACAAGGGGTCTTCTCCCACCTTCTTTGAGGAGAATTCTTCCTCTTTCTCTGAACGTTACCAAACATTCTTCTGTTGGTGTACTATTACATTCTGAATTCAGTACCTAGGGGTGGCCGTTGTGCTGGGTGTGTGTCAACTTTATATTAACCTAATTAATGCTAAACTTGAACTTATGTTTTTGTTCAGCAGTTATATCTTGGATTTGGTTGGATTATTTCCCAGTCTTTCAGAGAGACTACAGGGGAAATGGTGTCTAATCTAGATTTATTCTAAAGAAGCTGTTGAGAAATTCACTGTGGAAAACTAATGGAGACCATATTTCTGTAAAATTATTTTTTTAATTGTCCAAGGTAGAAAAAAACCCCAACTCACCTACTTGCATAAAGTGATTTATAAAGTCAATTGGCAATGACAATATGAAACTAGGCTATTTCAAAGATAAATTTTCTATATCTACTACCTAATAACTATGGGACATTTACTATAAATTGATATAAAATAAGGGACCTAACCAGTGAACAAAATAAAAAAGGAGAAGGGAGTGTGCCAGTCATCAGGAGCCATAGTCTGATAGTAATGGAATGAAAATTACCCACAGACCCTGCCACCTCCTGGAGTTTCTTCTTCTTTCTTTTCTTCCCCCCTAGCCTAACACGGGTCTTCCTTATCCTGGCCTTTAGAAATTACCTGATAAGGCCAAAACCAAAAAAGAGGATATCATCACTTTCCCTGGCTGCAGTCAGATCTCCAGCTTTATTTGAAATGTGACACATTCCTAACATCATTTGCTTTTCTGTATCGTCTTCTTATTCAATTCATATTTCTATTCTTTAAATTTTTCCAGTTGCAGAGGCACACCAGCAACCCCGAACATGTTTTCTATCAACATGAAAAACACTGCTGTGGAAAACAGAACTTAAGTGCAAGTGAAACAGGAAGGCAGAGGGAGATGACCAAAGCTGTATTTGTTCAACTGTATCCACCAACTCAGTGATATTGATGTGCTGAACTCTACCCCAGAGCAGGAATGTACTTCATAGACTTGAGGGCTAGAAACATTCCACATTATAGGTTTTGATTCTTGCTAATGGCTGAAATATCTCTTTTTCAGCTTACAAAGCTACACGATGAGTGGTCACACTTTGTTAAGAGGGAATGTAAAAACAGAGGTTTAGTAAATTTTGACTTCTAATCCATTTCATTGCAAGTTTGCTAGCTTTATCTGCTCAAAATTTTCTATTTTTGTTCAATTGCAATAAGCTTATTACTAGAAGAGCAGCTAATGATAATATCTCAACTTGACACTGCCACAAGTTTGCAAAGTGTCAGACTAGATGACTGTGTGCAATACCTGTCTTTTTTTCAAAAGCAATGATACACAATTCAGATGCTCTATTTTCTGCTCTGACCATCTGTTCCTTTCACTTCTGCATGTGTTTGACTTATTCTGTCTTCAAGGAAACAAGACAAAACTGGAGTGGTGAAGGTTGCAGTCCTTCACAGCTAACCTTTCCCAGTAATGAGTATCAGCATCACCTAAAAACTGTGGAGCAGAAAGGATTTTATTTTTCTGGAAACTCTTTGAGGTCATTCAAATTATAAGACTTATTAAGTATAATGCATTTTCAGCCACTTCTGGGTTTTTTATTTCCATCTACTTTTCATGTTCAATATAAGGGAAAAGGACGTTTCCATGGTGGCAGCTTATCATACAGACTCAGGTCATGGAATTTGAATCTGAAGTGCATGTAGCTGTTCAGTTGTGTGGGCATAGCTGTGTAAAAGAAGTTTGATGCTGAGCCTGTTCTGCTATGAGAAAGTATACGACATTGTCTCTTGTACTGTTGGCTTCTGCTCTGTGTTTAACAAGCGTGATGCCTCTAATGCTGTTCAGTGTCCTGCAATTTATTAGCATGATGTGACTGCAAATGCCTTAGGAAATTCCCCACTGGTTGCACTAAGCATCGCATTTTTATATTAAGACCCTGCAGCCTTACACAGACTAGTTTCTGCCTGAAGTCCACAGCCAAGTTATGCTCCTGTATTTGTAGTGGTTCAGGCAGTGCACCCAAAGGGAAAGCAAACTTTGTCTGGCAAATGCAGGTTCACATTAAGTGTTTTGAAAGATCTGCACAGTGTTACCTCAATATTTCATTTTATAAATCAACTAATGTTGTCAACTTTCTCCATTGAGTATGGATGTTGAAAGTTGTATCTTAATTTGGGAAAGTGTTTCATAAGACTGGTTTCAAAGCCAAACCAGACAAAATGAAACAACAAAACTAGGACACAGAGATATTTGGAAAATACTTGAAGGCTAGAATGCTTTGCGTACAATATGCGAAGAGAGACAGATCTTTCACAGCAGTTAAGAAATCTGACATACACTATCAGTTGCTATCTTGGTATTCCTCATATGAGGACTCCACGGGTAGAAATGTAGGAGGTAGGATCTGATTTTAAGGAAAGCAGAAATGAAAGTATTTAAAATTACATACAATCCTATCATACCTACCAGAATTAAAGGCAATCTGTGTCTAGCTTTTGTGGCTCATGCTTCTACATGTGGTTTTGAATTTCTCTATTTAATTTCAAAATAGAAAATTAAAAATATTTTGCTTGGTGGATTTGGGGATTGTAAAAACATTTTAAGAGGGAAATTAAGGTGAGGGATCTGCTAGTTGCAGATGAGAATAGAGTGTGTGACCACTTCCGTTGGGCACTGGGTTGAAAAAGTGTCCGAAGGTTTTAGCATGCAAGACTGTTAATGGTGTTATTAGCTGATGCACAGCAACTGTTCTCCAAATCTATGGAAAAAAACAGGTAATTCAGTATCCTGTTTCTGATATCACTGAGAGTAAAAGGCATTCAACCTTGAAGAGCCAACTCATGTACTATCAGTAAGATGTTGGGCCTGCTTACTTCTTAGTCACTTTATAAGCTTTGATATGAAATATTCCAAATAATTGTAATGCTGATTTCTCTCCCTTTGTTTGATGTTCTTCCAGACTGTGGCTGTGTGAGCTGAACACTAAAAATTGCCAGATAAGCAGCAAGGACTAAAGAATGGAATTCTTCTCTCTCATTTTTCTTCAAGGTTTGACTTGCTACTGGGGCGTGTACAGTGCACATTTTAATAGCTTCTTCCTGCAAACACTTATGCACATGATTAACCTTTTATGTGAGAATAATCTGCAGTGTCTTACTGGCAATAAGTATCAGGTCCTATGAATATGATGATGTTCTAAAAAGATATGCAGGTCACTTTAACAGCTAATGGTCACAAATTTCCTCTTATGCAGGAAATGACAAGAAAAATGTCATTACTTTCTTTTGTCATTTTGCCCTGTACTTTTTCATACCATAAAAATATTCTGTAGTTGTATTGGATTAGCACAAATATCAGCTAAAAATTCAAAGGTCTATCAATGTGTAACTGGTGGGGATTTTTCCCAAATATATATTATAAATGATATTTCAATTAATTGTTTAAATAAAATGTTTGAAACTTGTAATTATTAAAGATATAGTTTAATCTACCATACACTAAAATCATACGGTGCAATTAGTCTGAGATCATTTGCAGATTTTCCTATATATGGAAGACTGCATTTTATCTTAATAAATACATTCCTCAGATGAATATAGCCATACGGTCAAACTTTCATCTACCTTAATGCATGTGGATTGAAGAACACGACACTCTCATGTTCTCCCTACTTTAATATTTCTATCTTATCCATTTTTTGCTGACATTTATCCCAGTTCCTAAATTCAGCATATCAATCTGCATGGTTAAATGTACTGCTCTTTCTTTTCTGCTGTGAGTCAAGAAATATGATCAGACAACTCTTATCTCAAAGGATCCGCACTGTATTCTGTCTCTTATGCACAACATCCCCCTGGAGTATTGGATTGTTTATCTACTTGTATTCACGCTTATCTTTTGCATCTTGTAATGTAGTACATTAAAACAAGGCTGTTGCCCCATTTGTTTGCTTACTGCTTTACCACTGTCAGTCCCCTTGTCATATGTTGTGCAATTGTTGCACTGTGCTTTCTTAAGCATGCACCATCTATAATTATCATGATTAATTATGTTAATTCTTGCAGTGCTTAAAGACCTACAGAGTAAGGGCTCCAACTGCTTTAGACACTGTACAAAGGTGACAACTGAAATATTAGTAGAAGCGTAGAATCATTTAGGTTGGAAAAGATGTGTAAGATCATCAAGTCCAACCATGAACCCAACACTGCCAAGTACAACACTAAACCATGTCTCTAAATGCCACATCTACAAGTCTGTTAAATACCTCCAGGGATGGTGACTCAACTATTTCCCTGGGCAGCTTGTTCCAGGGCTGGGAAACCCTTTCAGTGAAGAAATTTTTCCTAATATACAATCTGAACCTCCCCTGGCAAAACTTGAAGCTAGTAGTTGAGAAAAAAAAAATGTAAGGGGTATGTTATTGTCATACAGTGTATACTATACTAGCTCCCGCTGAGTATCTACCACTACGGTATACACTCTCTAGTCACAGAAAAACTGTTTTCTGAAGTCCTGTTTTGCAGCAATTTTCTCCTTCAAAGTTATGATCTAAGATATGAGCGTCTTTCTACAGGCTTTACTGAACAAAGAGTAACATAAGCATGAGCTCTAATTCTTTCCCGATTAAGCACTTTTATGAAAAAAAATAAGCCTTGAAAACACTCCTTTGCTTTTTTCATCATCAGTATTACCATATAAGCTCCAGGAAGATAATTTAGACAGCTTTTTATAGAAGGTCATATTTTCATACAATCACCTAACTCTCTATGACAAAAATAGGACTGGTGTACCTGGCATTTCATTAAGGTGGCTCTATTGAATTAGAACACTTCCAAAAATTGAATGAATGACCCATTATCTGTGTTTGTGCATCATACTTAAATCCTAAAGTGTAATTAGGAAAAGACAAAGCTGCTTGGCAGTGCAGAACTGCGTTGGTTTTCTAGGAGCTTATGAGAAGTGTGATACCCTATAGCGTACAGGAAAGGTGCAGCTGGTACCTTAAAGCCGAAAGCTACAGTTAACAGTTTGCAGTTACAGTTTAGTGTGGTCTTATATCCTTTCTCTCTCAGCAAACACAGGATTTTTGTTCTATGGGACTCGATATAAATTAAGTGAAAGAAAGCTAGCAGCAGACATAGTTTATGTACAAACATGGTTTAGATTTGAATGACTACTTTAGAAATTTCTTCGGTGGAATTATTTTGTTCCTGTATCATGGTCATTCACAGTACATGTTAACTGATAGGTTTAGAAGTGTCTGCATCTACTTATATAGTACAAGGTGTGCATTGCATCAGTCAGAGGTTAGGACAGGGAACATCAGCAATGGGGGAAGGGAGCAGTGACAGCACTAATGTGAGGATTACTGTGCTCCAAGTAGAGAAATAAAGTAAGAAGGTCACCAAGCAGCATTTTCCTGTATCGGAGTTGTACAATCAAACCTACAGAAAGGTAGATGTGCACTACAGCCATTGAAGGTCCACTTGGCAGGTAACATGCAGCACCAAGGTCTTCCCTTGCCCAGGGAATGCACCTTTCCTCTCAGCGGCACAGAAGTCTGTTGTCAGTAAATTGAGAAACTGTTTCCTGAAGTCAAAATTCTACTGTGGTTGAGATATACAACTACAAATATAGGAATTGTTAGATCTAAGTGCTAGCTGAATCCCTTCTCAATACTGAAGAAAATTGTAATTCATTAGAACCCTACACAAGAGTCAATAGAGAAATCTTTACAGATCTCCTTCGACTCGAGGCACAGATACATTTCCCTTACCAGGCACAGCATCACATGGTTCAAATGTCAGAAAGCATATGCTTAATTGCTTCCAGCACTCTCTTACATAATTACTTTTACAGAAAATATGTTAACATTGAGAAGTAAAAATGCTTTGCTTACATCCAGGTGTGAATTGCGTTTGTTTTTAACTTATTCTAAAATAATTGTGATTTCATCCACGTTGTGCATTTTTTTACACTTCTAGAACTGTGAACCTCACAGTGATTCAACCCTGACTCACAACTGTGCTCATTGTAGCAGAACTCTCCTCCTGTCTTTACTTCTCCTTGAGGAAACCCCAGCCAAGCACATTGACAAATTTTTTAGTGAAGTGGAGAGCCACTATTTGGGCATGGCTTCTGCCTTACTTGGTGTTTTTGCAGTGAGGCTACTCTTCCTAAACATAACTGGAAGTATTTGTGTAGAAGAAGAGATTGTATGGTACTTGCCCATTCCGTACACTGTAGGTTATAACTAGTTTTAACTTTAAGAAATTATTAGGAAAAAAAATATCAGATGGCAAATGACAGATTTCTGGCTTGTTCATATTCCTGTTGTGCAGTCTCCTTTACACTTGTTCTAACAAGCTGTATAAAAATGTCCTCTATGCAAATTGCCCTGGCAGTATACAGCAGTAAATGGTGACTGGACTGACCCACATGCAATCTAACTCTTCAAAAGCTCTTCTACGTACAAGAGCACTCATCTGCTCTGCTCTGTAAAGGCTATCACTTCCATCTTTCTCCCAGTGGATTGCAGCATTCATGAGAGGTGAATCAAAGTAGAGGTCAGAGATTTGACTCCTTATGTAAGTTAATTCTCTTAATCCATTCCTGGCAGTGTCATTTTCTAAGGCCCATTTATACCATCCAGGGATAAAGTTTAGTAATGTCACAGAAGGGCATTAATTCTAGCAAATTTGCTAGAACTCTTGGCAGATACCAGCTAAGCAAACAAGAGTGGGGTTTTTTTCAAAAGCTCATCTCTAGTATTTTTATATTGCTCTGCCCAAAATGAAGTGTAGGCAAAAATAACCTGTTATTAGTGTTAAAACTTTAGTTCCAAACCTCAACTTTTTTAAGGGTTGCACTTTTAAAAAAAATTTTCTTTAATTTAAAAAGACCACTTAAATTTTTTGATATAGACCTTTCATAATTTTACATATAAAGAATGTGGAAACAGAGACATTGGTATGTATGTTAGTTCATACCTTGCTTGAGTCAAAGTAAAGACTGAACCTCTATTCTGCACATGGTGTAAGAACACTCTATCTTTGGAGCTTTTGCTACTCCCCTTCTTATTCAGACATTTGTTCCTTGACTGACCAATCCTGTCACTGAAACAGAGCCTGGATTTCGAAGCATCAACATTTTTGACAAAAATACAAACCAACTACAAGGAAATGTTCTTTTTTTGGGGTGGTAGAATATCAGTGGTACTGGGGCCTGTATTTGTCACCTTCATAGCAAAATTGCATGGAACTGGATCACCACTGGGAAAACAAGGGGAGAAAGGGAAAAGGAGGGTAGCAGTTATACAAGTATGCAGCAGAAGGGCCACATGGACCATGAGCAGTCTTTACAAAGAAAAAGAAAACCCCATTCCAAGTTTCTAACTCTCTTATTTAATAGGAATAAAGTTACCGCTACTTTTAACATCAGAGTGTTATATGAGCAAGGTGCACTCCAAAGACTTCCCAAAGTAAAGGCTCTCTCGTCTCTCAAAGCCTATTCTTATCACAACAGACATTTTGAATTGCAGCAAACTTACTGGAAAAATTAAAAGTTTATAACAAGTTTAATGGGAAAAGTCAAAAAAGGAGAATGACTTTATATGAGAGGCACAGAGAGCTTTTCTGAGCAGCAGGGAGATCTGGAAAGACATTGTCCTTCCCCCACCTCCCCTTCACTCTTCTTTTGAACCACGTATAATGTAGCGAAGAGTCTGGTTAGAGAAGGTGTGACATGTTGCAGGACATTGTCACATCATTGTTGAAAAAGCATGATGCTGAAAGGACACTTTCGGAGCAGGAAGTATACTGAGGGAACAGATATGAGGACAGCATTACTTTGAGTAAGTACATCTGGTTTTTAATTCTTCCATCCTTGACAGCTTCCAGGTGGACACCATAGTTCCTTAAGACAGAGATATTTGTGGCAAAGCAAGCATACAGTATAGAGAGGAGGAAAAAACCCACAAAACATTTCCCCTCTAACAAATATTTGGTTTTATGAAAAAATGTAAATGTTTTAATTTGAGAAATGGTGAAATTAAGATGTAGATACTTTTGTTTGGTTTTAATGTTTTTCCATGGCCTCGTGACAAATTACTACTACATATTTGCACAAAATATAATGAAGCTCATTCAGCAGACAAATAACAGGAGTGGTAAGAAGAAAAGTATAATGTATTTATTAGGAAGCTCTTTTCACATTCTTTTAGCCTACCTTCTAGCATATAAATCTGTACACTGAGGTATACCTTGTTATCCATCTACTAAAATTATAACAACTGGTTTGATTGCCTCAGCATTGGGGAGATAATGACCAAATTAGACTGTTGGCAATAACAGAGTCATCTTTTAAAATCATGTCAATTAGCATTAGAGTTTCTTCCCAGGGGTCCCTTTTGGTTGCCTTTTTTTGCTTGAGATAAAGAAAAACATTGTTTTTACCTATATCTCCGGTACTTAACTTTTTTTTTTTTTTTTTCCTGCCCTGTTATTGTTAGTGTTGTCTTAATGAGCTGGAGTTGTTGATAGCACTGTCAGCTGCAAACAGTCTTGGAAGAGATACTCTTATCCCAGTGGTATACTGGAGTATCGAGTTCCTAAGCCTGTAAAGCACTGCTACCCTTCCTCCTGACCTCAATTTACAACAGCATACTGCTATGGTGTTTAATAAAGTGTTCTGGAGTGTGTTAAAACACTGTGCTGCACTTTCTTCTTTGATATTAAAAGTTGACAGTAAAAATTATTAATAGTAAAGTTTCTGAGACATAAATCTGATGTATAGTCTGGCTTGGTCACTGCCCATCTATCCACGTATCTCAGGCAGTTCTTTGTGTGAGTGGCTTTTTGCAATGGGAGGCAGAGATTCTTTTCTAAACAATTGGTGCTTCATCCAGCATGGCAAATCAAATCATCTTGGAAACAACATACTAGTGTATGCTAGAAATAACACATCAGTGTGCATGTTATTTAACATAAGGGAGCATTAGAAGACAGATTGGTGACTCAGTAACTTAAAACTGAAACCAATGTTACAGAAACTGTACAACAACTCTTAGCATTAATAGATACAGTTGTTGAAATTCTGTGACATATGAATTTCAGATAGGGATAGGAAAGGACATCATGTTACCCATATTTTGCCACATACATGAGATCAAAGTGGATGTATGACTTGCTGACATCAAATATAACAGCTAATATGGGAAGTTTCACCAGTATAATGCATTCCTTCCATGTTGACAAATTGTTCTCTGTTTTTTATTTATGCCTAAAAACACTAAGCACAATGAATCCCTTTGAATTTACAGGGTCATAATAAGAAGTTGGAAAGGATAGGTTCTGAGATAGGATCTGATCCAATGTTCTGATCCAATATAACAAAATTTACCTAGACATGTGATAAATTTATATGAGCTTTGAAATACATTCAAGAAAAAAAAGTAGGATTGGAAACATTAAGGAGTATAGTATTGCCACTACAGGTTATTCAAGATTCTGCCTTTCTAATTCAAGTGGGATATCTAGCAATGAAGAAAGTTCCTACTGAAAATAACTCCTGAGAAGGAAAGGTTTCCCATCCCATAGAAAAGACAAAACACTTCCCCTTCTTTTTTTTTTTTTTTTTTTATTTTATTTTTTATTTCCTGTTGTGCCGAAACCAATGTCCTTC
>WTSP01011032.1:50975-66631 GCA_025331215.1 Actenoides lindsayi
CAATGTCCTTCAAAAGTTTCTAGATGAACACATCCACATGGTTAGGGAAATTTTATGAAACCAGGAAGCCCAGCTACAAAGTTGGTGCTTTAAGAAATAGTTCATAATCAATACAGATTTTTCCAAAAGAGTATTGAGAGACTTTTTTTTATAAAAATGTCCATAAAGTCAGGAATATTGCCAGGGTATAGGGAATATAAATGCAAGCTCCCAATAGCCAAGAAATAAGAGATTTGAATTTAGATCACCCAATGCCTCAGAAAATGTTGGACTTCAGTTATTTCTTGTTTTCCAGAAATCTTTTTTTCCAGAAACATGTACACAGTTTTCCTGATAATCTTTTCCTATCATCTCTATTTGATATATACAAAAAAGTCCAATAGTATTGTATATAAAGCATTTCCTTACCCTGACCTCAAGTTAAGTCCTAGCAAAGAACACAAAAGCACACACCAAGCCAAACAGCTTGCAAAGAACAGCATGCTTGTTGCATGCTGGTTTTTCACAGGAACTCAATGGTGTCTTTTTAAATCAAAAGCATACCAGTTAAAAGAACTGAAAGAACCCAAATGAAGAATTTTTTTGATCTAACTGCATGATACTAACTCACTTTCAGTAAGTTTTTTTAAGATGAAGAATGACAAAGGAAAGTGCTAAAAGCTGCTCTACAGATTTTAAGCCTGGTTATTTTAAGCCTCTGTAGCTAATTGAAATTTATTGATCTGTATTGAGAGTGCTGGATGCTACAGAAAGAAAGCAAGAAAGATTCACACATCACCACAAAATCCCTATGTGTGGCTTGCAGAGACTTCGCATTAGATCCATGAAGGGACTTTTTAAGTCATGGCTATCCTGACAAAATCTTCTAATCCCCAAGACTGAGGTGATGACCAAATACCTTGCAAGAAGAGAGTATCAGGGCTGGAGCTTTATGCTGCCTGTTTTTCCTTCTTGGTCTGCCTCTGAAGACTTAGCAAACAACCAGGACTCTAGAGGCAGCTCAGGCTTCATATTGCAAACCTAGAGGGCTCCCCATTATCACTCAGAGGAAGGAAAAAGCCACCATATATAAAATATATATATATGTTTCAAGGGTGCCACTTCTGAAGGAATGAGGAATAAGAAAGTTGACCCAACTCATTATGCATGCTTTCCATGCACATGGGAAGGCAAAAGAGGTAAACTGGGGAAGGCTGAAGAACACAGTGGCCAGAGCTGTACCTGGGAGTTGGGGAAGAGTGGTGGTGGCAGGAGAAAAGGTTTTTTGGGCTGGTGCATCTGTGTCAGGAGAAACAAGAAAGAGAATCTGTTCTATAGTTTAATTTTGTCATTAACTGTAGTCACTTTCTGTTATCTTGCTCTTCCTTGAGAAAAAAAAATAAAATTAAAAAAATCTCTAAGTGTCTCTGTATAGTAAACCTCTTCAAGGTCATGTTTATGGACCACTTCTTTAAAATTAACCTTCCTTGCTGATTCTGTTTCTGGTCCACTGATGTTATCAGTGCTGGAAGTCAATGCCCCAGCACAGGTTTCTTGCTAGCTGCTGCCATGGTTTTAAGTTAATTGGACCTGACCCTGAAAGTCTGCTAAGTGTTAAACATGTACATGTTCTTTGCAGGACTAATAACCATATTGTCCAGAGGTGCTCAGAGAATAGCTAATGAACAGGATAAGATACCCAAGCCAGTCAGTCAACATACTAAAAACTAGTAAGTTGTATGCTTTCAGTACAAGCGGAAAATGCAAAGTGAATGCAAGTTATAAATATTTCACATAAGCAAAATCAAAGGAGGCAATTGCTTTGCATTCTGCTAGTGTCTTTTACTGCTTTCAGATATATTGTCTTTGGTGGAAACAAAATCAGATCACACTTTTTGGTCGTTCTTGGATGACTAAGGACAGATAATAAAGTTCAGATATATCAGACTAATTTTTCCCTTAATATTTTTTAGATGCTGTGCTTTACAGTCATTCACTGAAGAAGGGATCCTGACACTACCTATAGGCAGTCACCGCTACACAGGTTTGACCTCTGGCTCAAGTTTTACAAGTAACATGCTATGGCAGCTGGCAACAAATGTTTGTCCTGGTACAACATTTTTTTTCTTTAACTTTTTCTTTATTCTTACTTTCTGGAGTAAGTCACTTTTCTGGCAGTCTCTTTGTACTGATTTTTGTAGCAACCTTCACTGGCAGAATTTTCTCACTAGATTGACAGGATGTAGTTTTTGCACTGTGAACTGCACATTCAAATGGGGGCATTAGATCTTTTTTCTTTGTCTTCCTGTCTGTGAAAAGACCTTGTAAAAAAGCCTGGATCTAGTTATTCACCCTCAGACAGTCGACTTTTAAGATACCTTGCCTACACTGGCAGGAGGTCGAATAATTTTTCAAATACAAAGGGTAGCATTCTTGCCTGCCAAAGCTCCACAGAGCGTCACGATGGTTTCTTCTCAGTTCCCTATTGACACAGTGCAAGGCAGGCTGAAAGACAGAGAGCACAACCTTGATTTCAGGAGTTCCCTAGATTTCCCTAATTATGGATAACCTCTGCCTTAAACGTGAAGAGTCTAGAAAATAATCAACACAAAAAAGTTCCAGGAATTAAAGGAAGAAGAAGTGTTAGGCATGCATAATAAATATTTTAATGTGTGCATTCACCCACAGAGACCATCGTGAACTCCATTAAATAAACAAGCTTATGTACACTGCGTGCCAATTAATGCGTTAATCTGCAGAAAGGATATGGTATTTAGGCTGTGGTCCCTAGGCTTCTAGGGTTGGGATGATACAAGCTAATGATAAATTTATACTCAATGTAAACTCATTTACACTCATTGTATAAATGTTATGCATAACTGCTTGTAACTTCACAGACAAAACATATTTTACAATTATTAGGAAAGCAATAGATGAATCATAGTTTGATTTCAGATTTTTAATATATTTTAAATCAACTTGAAAATATGCACAAGTACCCAGAATAGTTTCTGAGCCATTTACATTTTGCATCCTCTAGTTCCAGCTTCCATGACCATTATATCTTTCTATTAGTAAGCATTTTATTTACAATTAAGTCTATAATGCTTATTTAATGAGGGAGAGGTTCTACAAGATGCCATCATTCCTCTCATGCTATGAAGTTCTAGTGTTTTATTTACAATAAATAGAATGCATTCTCTATTAATCTTATTTTGAATGTCCAGTTCCTACATACAATAGTATGCTAATGACATATGCATGTAATTGTCACAGGCATGCAATTTCTAGCAGTAAATGGCACAAAAACATTGGTACATAGGAAAACTCAGGACTCTACTGCAATCTCCTGCTCAAACCAGTGTCAGTCATGAGGTCTGGGCTTTATCCAGTCTGGTTTTGAAAATCTTCACACGTGGAGATGCTAACTAGATTTATTTAATTTTGTTTATGTTATACCAAAGAAGAATTATGGAAGTAGGTTTAATGTTTTGACAATTCAAAACCCCATCTTGTAATAAATTTGAATTTGCAGGGGATGATTGGAAAAGCAGAGAGCAAACATTCTCACACTGAAAATAGGCCAATATAATATCTTTTTACAATAGGAGTGAACAGTGCTATATAGAAGCCTTTGTTCAAATCTGTCACAATAAATTATTACTTCTCAAAATATCATGCCTGTTAAAGAAAATCATCAGTCCTCTGTGCACCTCAATTTCTTCCACCTTTAATGCAAAAGAAAGTTACCTAATTATCTTGCAGAGGTGTTGGGACTCCTACTTCATTAGCATCTTCAAGGCATTTTGCCACCTTCAGGAGGAAAGCACTGATACTGGTAACAGCAGCAGCACCATCTCGATATACAGGAAGGTCACACTATAAGGGAGGATTAATGGCCTAGTTTTACTTTTGCAAATGTTAGTAACTATACCTTAATGAGAGTCGTCAGATAGTCAGTGCACTGCAGGTAAAAATGGCCCCAAAACCTGATTTAGAACACAAAATGTTCAAGAGCAGAAATAACTTTAAAAGTTAGAAGAAAAGTTGAAACTTGAGATGCTGACCCCACTTCCAACCCAGTGCAGGCAGAATATGGAGTGTCATCTGCATCATCTCTGTGCCAGTGAGTAATTTCTGTCATTCCTAATACATTGACATTCAGTCAAAATTACAGGGTTTTGAACAATTATATTTGTTGTACATTCAGCTGATGCGTATATTTTTACTCCTAAGTTCTGAGAAGATTTTACTTATGAGGGCACGGTACATTGCAGAGTTCCTTAGGATGTTTCCTCCAGCTGAAGTTCAGGGTTGCAGTAGGTAGATCAGGTTGACTTTAGAGGTGCCCTCTAATATTCTCAAACATACAGCAAGAGGCTGGTTAAGGTTTGTGTCTTTACATGTTACAATAATCATTAAATGTGTGAGCATGTAGTATTTTCACAGAACTCATGCACCAAAAAAGATAAGCTATGAGAATGAAAGGTTCCCAAGGAGAAATGCCATGCTATGCTGTGATCTGGTCTGCAGACCCCCTTACTCAAAAGAATACACAGACTGAAAGGCAGTCCTCCTCCCTGCAAACAGTGCTACCAAGTCAGGCTTCCTGAGACCATTTCACGAGCCCATATGCCTTATATTTCTGGCACTACAAAGACCCATCTTCAAGAATAACTTACTTGAGACCAGGGAAATATTAAATTAATTCCCCATAGAATAAACAGGTAAGGGAACCCAGGTCTGCTACTTTCTGGCACACATCCTAAATGCCAGATTGTTGGACTCTATGATCTTTAGGGTCTTTTCCTATATAAATGAATCTGTGATAAAAAAATACTGGATGCTTCCTCTTTTTCTCTTTACGAAAGAAAAGAGTGAGGCAGGTTTTTTTAAAGGGAAATATTATGTCAAATTAAATTATTTCAAGGAGATGATCTTTGGGAGAAGTCCGCAGACAGCTTGCATTTACTTCAAATAAAATACGTATTTGTGTTAATTTCAGTCTTACGTTGAAGTTTTCTTTTAAGTAATGAAGACAGGATTTCTGGATAGGCAGTAAAAATATTCATAAGGAATCAAAAAAAAAAAAAAAAAAGGCTAGAAAAACCTTTGAGATTCTGCTAGAGTGTTTGCTGTTAATATTTTTGTTTTATCACAATATCCAAACCTTGTGGGTCCTGTGGGATTTGCAACACATGGACAACACACAAACTTGGTGCCTGCACTGATAGCCAACTATCTCAATTCTCTCCTCTCCTTTTTTGAAATCACAGTTATATAGTAGAGATGTAATGACTCTGCTTTCAATGTCCTCTTTCAAAACTACTCATAAGGGGTCATTTTTCCATAGGAAAGTGAGCCTGGATGTCAGCTCTGGTTTTCTAACCATTTTTTAATCCCAAATAAGAGTATGAGAAGGAAACACGTAATACAGAGCATGTAATGAGCAAAAGTATTCTCAAGTCTTACCATTGCCCCCTCCTAAGCTCCAAGTTGAGCATACAGTGGGAGCAACTGTAATGAGTGAGAAGAGGCTGTAAGGAGTAGGAGAAGGGAGCTGAGAAGAGCCAGAATTATCTTTAGAGATGAAGATGTCACTTGCTACAGAAAACACTTCCTACAAAATCCTATCTCCATGTTTCTCTGCTTCAGCCACAATTTCTTTCACAGACTTTAAATCATGTGTCCAAATCAATGCATTCTAAACCAGAAGTGAGTGAGAAACATATAGGAACATTTTGAGGATGGAAAAAAAAGAATTAACAAATCAGGAAATTCAAGTCAGTCTCACAGAAATTAGAAAAATAAGAGGACTCTAATGGAAACACTGTTTTGAGAAGTTTTTTTTAAGTTTCAATTTTCACCTGTTTATCCTTGAAAAATTATAGTCTAAATCACTTAGAAATTCAAAATGAAGTGTTACTTTATATCAAAAACCCCAATGCTTTCAGTGAAAAAAATGGCCTCACTGCAAAGTAAACATGCAAGTATTCTAAAGTTGTACTTGAGATACACTGACTGTCATTAAAACACCGATAACGTTATTACAGTTATATGCAATTGTTTCCATCATATATCTGATTGCTATTCCCCCCACTGCAAACAGGAAATGACTTCACAGAATCAGACAGTGACTGTTAGCATCTTAATGGAGACGACTATAATGTAATTCTGTCTCTACACAGCACAACTGTTCCCTGAGGTGTATGTTCTACCAATATTTTGTAAAAATGTCATCTATCCAGTATATTTTAGGCTCTAAGCAGTGTGCTTCTGCACCCTGACAGTTTCATGATGAAGTTGTATGGTGTCTTAAATAGTATTTCTTAGTGTTTAGGAGGACATACAAACAGTGAAATGAAACCTAATCTTTTAATAAATGTCTCTTGCTAGCATGTCACTATCCCCAACAGTGGTACCTGCTGTTTTCCTTTCTTGTAGCTTCATTTGTTACAGACCTTCATTATCTCAATGCTTCTTAGGTAATCTATTTAGAAATGAATACATATGTGGCCAAAGGATATAAATATGAAGATAACCAATAAAAAGTCTGAGTCTGGAGAGAATTACTTTATCTATGCAATGTAAGTAACAACACTAGTTGAACAGGGAGTCCTGTTTAGTGATACATATAAATATATATATTTATCTTTGTATATAATTTTTTGCAGAATTTGGAACCAAAAGATTATAAAAGTGTTGTGGTTAATCAAAACATGTTTTGTTGGTTTAAAGAGGATTCAGAGCACAAAAATTGCTAATTGTACTAATTGAATATGTGGACTGGGGAGACAGGTAGGAATGGAGAAAAGCACTTCAACACTGTAATTTAAGAAGATACAATCACAGAATCACCTGAGGATGGGTCCTGAGTATATATCAAACCTATCAGCTGCTTGGATTCACTTGAAAAATGTTGCCTCTCTCCATGACTAGTACTTTCATTAACTACACTAGGAACAGCATACGGAAAAAGTTTCCAAGTGATTTAGAATAAATTCCGCATCATTGTCAGAGAAAATGTACAAAAGATTTCAGTTGCTGTTTTGCTAAAAATAATAACAATAAAAAGATCCCCAGTATTTTATTCAAAGATGAAAGGTAATGTACCATGAAAAAGGACTTCAGTACAGTATTATATTAAAGGATATTTTCCTTTTCAATCTTCATTTTACAGACCATTTAATATTTTGTTAAATGAAAACCGACCCTGGGAAAAAAAACCACATGTCCTAAACTAAATTAAGATGGATGTAACATAGCATACAACCCTGTTCCTGTTCTCTGAAGTTACCATGGAAATAATACATAAAGTACAAATTACTCCCATGGGAAATTGCTAAAGAACACCTTTTGAGCACTTCTAAAACCATTTAAAGAGACTGAAAATACAAACTTCTTTTCTAAAATCAGCCCTAAGTGAAACAAAGAGTGATGAGGTGATAACTATTTAATTGATTGAATGGGTTATCTGTCTGCCAAGAATTCCTGCAAACCATCACAACTATTGCTGTGTAGAAGAGAATGGTACAGTATCAAATTTAGAAGATGGAGGTAATTACTTCTTCACCTTCTGAATTTCTCCCTAGCAGTTCTGATTCAGTAAAATACTTAAGGCATTTTTAACATTAAGATCCAAACCCTTTCAAAGGAAAGCTTCTAATTTGGAATATATTTTGCCTGCAGCCTGTAGGTGATCCCATAGAGTCAAATGATGCTCACATTCTTAATTTTATCTCTGGTTTAAGTGCCTTGTAGCACTGGGGCTATGGTACAGAATATGAAGAAGATGGTCTGGGTATTTGAATCAAGTGTCATGACAGGCAGATGAGAGCATTTCAGTGAGAAGGAGCACGGGTATGTAATTTCACTTAAGCAGCAATATATATCCAGGTGTTGATGAAAGACATCCTGTGAACCATTATCAGACAGCACTTGGCCATCTGTGTTTTCTTTAGTTAATTGTATCCTCGTTACATAGAGTGATAGATGACGAGAATTAAGTTTTCAGAAATTCTGTTATTTATGGCTAAAATTAAAGAACAATAAAAGATGAATAGGGTAGATGTGGCCTAAATGACAACCATATGGATAATAAGATTTAGCACACGATAAGGAAAATTTGCAGTGGGGTGAAGTGTAGTCTGATGTCTATTAGCAAAGTATATTTTTGTCGCTCTCTAATTTCCAAAACAAGATGAGGAAGCTTAAACAAAATTCACTCACAGTCTGGGCTGATCTCCAATTGCTAAGCTCTGTGGGGCATAGGGGGGGCTAAATTATCTTCTAATTACTTTTGTTCTAGTCTACCTTTTTTCACTATAACTTGCTACCCATGGTTTGAAAGTAACTTAATGAGGTTTTGTAAATGATATAGCGGACATGTTTCTTGGCTTAAGGGTATGATGTGTATTTTTGATTCGCTTCTGACCTGATTTCTGAACTTTTTACTTGAAATGAGACCAACTATTCAAGGAACCATGAAGTTTTGCTGTCTTAACTTCTGCTAATCTAATTATAAAGTAGGTTTAACTGTTTTCTTGCTAAGGAATTTCTAGCAGCTGGAAAGTACTGTGTTTTCAGATTATTTTTTTTTTTAGAACATACACATCATCTTTCAAAAAAAAAAATTTATTAGGATTCAAGTTTCTTGCATTCAATGTAATGTATATAAGAGCTCATACCTGGACCAAGAATCTCTCCTAGCTGTGAGGATTGTAGATTCTCAAAACCCTAGTGTACAGGGTATCCTGTAGACAGTCGTTTTGTTGTTTCATTTCTCTGTAAATTTCTCTTAAAATATATACTAAATGCCATTTCCATACTATTTTTGCCTATAACAATTAGCTTGTATTCCTTGGCTAATTTTCATAGGGTTCATATGCAATCATAAATATGATAAAATGACTAGGAGTGAAGGTACATTCCTTATAGTAAAAGGTAGTCTGCATGAAAAGGTTTTAATGCCACTATTTATATTGATTTCTTCAATGGAATTATTGAGTTTCAATACAATATTGATAAGCCAAGCCTAAAAATACCTTAGACACCCAGAGACTCTAAGATCTTTGCATAGAAGTCAGGCCTAGTAACATTACACAGTGTTTTGGTGGACTTGACAGTGCTAGGTTTATGGTTGCACTTGGTGATCTTAAAGGTCTTTTCCAACCTAAATGTTTCTGTCATTCTACAATTCATTTTATTTCACAGACTACTTATGGATCACCAGGTATTAGTTTCCTTCAGTGCTATTCCCTTCCATCATTGCCAGCCTACTAAGGCTATAATTCTAAACGCAAATTGTAAGAACAATCCCTATCACTTGTACTATCTACTGAGTAATTTTTGGTTCTGGTCTGAATTAGGCTTCTAATTGTTCCTGAATCAGAGGATCTTTACAAATGTAGAATTTGTACCAATTGTTGTTCTACAGCACTCAGTCTGTTGCAAATTTACAAGCTGAAGTTGTATATTACCGTCTTTTTCTTTAAAAAGCATTGTCTTAATTAAGTGCATTTTAAAAAAATTCTGACATACCATAAAGGAAAGCTTACAAATGATTAATGACTCTTCATCACTATCAAGGCTAAGAGCAGAGTTGCAGAGCTAGCTAACTTAAGAAAAGATGCTGCCATGTATATCCATTTGGCAAGTAGATACAGTGCTCCTGAATTTATGTGAGCAGGACTGAAAGACACAATATGCGCTTCTCATGACATTAAAAGCATTAAGGAGCATTAAAACTGGTGAAAGGGATAGAAGAAAGCAGGAAAAGGGAAATCACACTCTCATGCCTAATTGGTTAATTCTATGGCTAGGAGATACCTTCTTCATCTAACTGCAGTCATTGTACTTAATTTTATTATGAAGTATGTACAGGCAACTCAAGAAAATATATAATATTTATTATATGTTATTTATTATTACTTATTATTTATTATTATTTGCTGCTTATTACACTTGAAAATACATTGAGGAGTATGAACACAGTTTAGCATGCAAAGGCTATTTAAGAAATATGATTAAAGGTACATTCAAGGAAGTTTCCTAGTCAGAAGGGAATGATGCATGTGCATTTTCCCTTTAAGAGATAAATGTCAAAAGAACCCGAAGTTGGGGAAAACTTTGAATTATACTTACTTAAGAGGTCTGGATTAGTAATGATAAATTCTGATTGAGTTATAGAATGAAGATGAACTAGAAGTAGAGGAGGTTTATATCCTGAAGAATTTCAGTAAGAATACGCAGTTTCATTAAACTCTGTAGGTGCCAATTGTCTCAAAGTTATTGGAAATGTGAAAGCAACAAAATTCTTCAGTGAGTTTGATGAGGATGCACAGAGACTCATGTTATTTTCCTCTTTTGCAATTGCTTTCCAAACTTAACATTAGATATTTGTGGTATAGTCAAGTTTGTTTTCACTTTAGTAGACTTATGCAATGAGCACACAAGGCCACCTGAACAGACAAGACAATATGTTTTCTCAGAATCCAAATAAACCATGTTGCAGCCACACTTCTTGGGTTTCTGAAACTCAAAAAGACCTTCAAGAATTGGTCTGAGGTCTTGCCATACCAAATCCTTGGATGGCGGATACTTTTTAGGAAGGGACAGTCAGAGGGTGACATAAGGTGAATCCTTTTATCAAAGCACCACTTGTGTCTTGGCTAAGTTAAGGAAAAATACTTAATGTCTATTCCCTTTTTTTTTGGCAATGTAGGAAAAGTTTGTTGTAGCTACATTTCAATTCCATTGCTGTTAGGAAGATAAGCAATATGGAGATCTACTGTCAATACATTCCAGTGAAAATTGGAATTTCATTTGCTATTGCTTGGAAGAAAATATTTTCCAGTTCTGAAGATACAACATTTGTTCTATTTCTAGTTGGACTGTGTTTGCCATATGGTGTAAATAGGATTAAGGAAACTGGAAAGATCACCTTGCTATTCTGATGATATGATTAATGTTATTGGACCCATGGGAAAAAACACTTACATGAATAATATTAAGTAGTTTAAAGCTGATTATCTGTCTGATTACAAAAGAGACTAAAACACTGCAGAGTAATTTAACTCCAAAGATAACTGTAAATAAAAACTGTATTAACAATATTTTTGTTATCAGAAAAGTAAACAGGTGTGTTTTCTTGGAGTCGAGCTATCTTAGCAAACACATGTGCTGATTTTTACCCTGATACTTCCAGTCACATAAAGACCATCTGTTCATTCTTTTAAATTCCAATTAATGTTATTGACTGGTTTATTTCATTAATCTCTTCTACAAGTGTTCCTTCCAAGCTTTGCCTGCATGAGTGTTCTCCTTTGATAGAATAAACCTGGAGGAGATATGGCTGCTGCCCTGAAGAAGGTAACCGCTTTTCCTTTTAAGTGTCCTTTTTAGCATCCCAAGGGATACAATATTAAGATATTGTTCTGAAACTTATGTACTCCTGCTGCAAATATTTTGTAGCTGTTCTTAAGAATTCTTAAAAGATACATAAGTAAAATGGATGGTTTGTTCCAGTGCACAGCTAAGCACCATAAATTAATAATTTCTGAGTTTAAGGAGTCATATGCTTCAGGGAAGAAGACACCATACTTTTAGTTTAGAGCACTTCTCTACATCTCCATGCGCCCTTTCTTATGGGACTGAAATAAAATAACAAAAGCTCCCAGAAAAAAATCATATTATCAGGGAAAGAATGGTATGCATTCTATGAATAATGTGTCAAGGAAATATGTAAGGAAAAAAAGTTAGCTGTAGAATCATTACTTTTCTTTTAAAGTACGTGTCTGCAACTATTCAGCTTGACCCACTGCTTCTGTCTTAGACTGCCCATTGGTAAAAAGATTTCATAAATGTATGAAGAATGTTGTTGTCAAAAGTTAGGGCTGGGCTGGCCACTAGACAAATGACAGATGCTCTCTATTAACCTTCTCAAATGGGGAAGACTAAAACACCTTAAGTGAAAATAATAACAATAAAATGAAATATATTAAAATATAAATAAAATTAAAGTCAAACTCAACTGCCCTGATGACAATTATATAACCATCACCATTGATGCTGTGGGGCAGGCACTAGGGAAGTCTCAGACTTGACTCATCAGCATATGGGAGCCAAATTCAGGAGCTGCATTCTGGAACTGCATTCAGGAACACATGGATTAGGATTAAAGGTATAATGGACACAGTTCTGCTTGGATGCTGACCATTGAAGAATGGAGCTTGACCCTCGTGATCACTCATCTTTATTCTGAATATGACGTACATGGGCTGGAAACCCTCACTGGCTGGTCCAGGGCCAACTGTCCTGTCTGCTCCTCCCTGCAGGTACGACCTTTTACTGTCTGCACCCCCCAGTGTGGTACACAGGATTTATAAGTGACCTTGGTCTCCATAGGAGCAAGTATAAGTAAGAGCCTTTCTGCGTATCCATCCTTGGTAGTAACTCTAAACATCAAGCATTATCACTTCTAAAAGTAGACACTGCCTGTGACAATAAGCCGTTAACATCAAGAAGTGCAGTTATTTATAAGAGACTGGGTTGTAAAGTGAAATTACTGAACAGAATGAGTTCTGTTCTAGCTCAAACCAGGACAGTCGACTTCACTGATGAGAAGAATCTAGTCTGTTCTTGGTAGATGATGACCTGACATCATCTGATTGTTCTGAAATTATCTCTCCACTTTACTACAGCAGCACAAATTATCTAGACAGGAAGTCTCCGTCACTAAAGAAAATCCATCACGAATAAGAAAGTGGTAGATCATGTCTCCAGCAGAGTCATTTACTTATGAACAATAAAAGAGATCTCTCATATCTTCCTTATTTTATCTATGAAATAAAGTTTAAAGCCTCAGTTCCTGGCTTCAGAATACCAAATGGTCTGTGCAATTGTAATTAAATCACTTCAAACTCTTAAACAAAGTCTGTAGTCAAAGTTTGATTCCTCCAGAACTGTCAGAGACAAGCATAATGATAATCTGGGCAGCTAAGAAGGCTTTCTACAGGATTAGTCAAGATTTGAAGTGGAATGCCAGAGTATCTAGGGATTATCACATACCCCCTAGAAAAAATAACTGCTAGATATCAATGATAATTAGACAAATTTGGAGTTTGCAAACACAACCAGGACACAAGCTGTGATCAGAACTAACATGTATGCAGTTCTTTTAGTTTTCATTCTCTTTTACCTTGGTACATCAGGGCTATATGTATATTTACTTTTAATTAAAAAAAGAATCCCATTCATTAAATAAAATATCAGATAATAATGATGAACATTTTAAATTCCTGAACTGAGAGTCTACAGGGCAAGAAAAGATAATTATTCAAATTTTAGCAAACAGATATTTTTGTTCCTCTCTTCCCCAGTTTCTTCAATGTTCTGCTTAATGGACACTCAATTATTGAGGATTCCTGTATCTTCTAGTGGTCATTAGCTGGAAATATATGTACAATGGTATGGGATAATATTTACTAATTTTCTTGGGAAAAATCTTAATTAAAACTGTTCACTTCATTATGAAAGCATCCAAGATTCTCCATATTTTTGTATAGTGATGGCATTTTACAAAAGATTCCGCTATTATTATTATTATTATTATTATTATTATTAGGAAGGATTCATAGTTTCTTTTCTCCTTATACATAAATTATATAACACGGCCTATTCTATCTAATGCATTTTATGTCTCATGTGTTTCCTGTCTATTCATAGTGACTCTGATGTTAAAAAAGAAGACAATCTCTTTTCATACAGATATATGCATAAATACACAGCCTTACATCCAAATATTTGTCCTTTTCTGATTGCTGCAAAAGAAAGAAAAAAGCTCTGCTTTGAGATTATGATTGTTTGCAAATAAAGAGAAAAGATGTATCTACTCTTCTCATTCCACTGGGAGGGGAAAGAAATTACCTTGATGGATTTATGAAGAAACTTCTTATAAGCAAAGTATAAATCTGCACTGGGATTATTCCCATTTTACTTACTTTATGTTGATTGCTTGCCTTAAATATCATTTATAGAGAAGCTGCATCAATATATCTCTTAATTTATTTAGTTACATTCATAAAGTATTCAAGTACTTTGGAAACAGATACATGCTATAAATTTCAGACCAACAATAAGAAGAGAAAAACTTTACTGGTAGACAATATTTTCTTATTTCCACAACAGTGGTGTTACACCTTCACAGAATTAACGAGATGGTGAGAATACCTATAGAACTAACCTAGGTATGTTGAACTTTATGAATTATCCATTCTTATTACAATACCAATACACATGGTAAGAGAACATAAAAGTAGAAAGACAGAACACCAGGATATTGAAGTTCTCAGACTCTCAGGGACTTGAGCATCTCCCCTGTGAAGAGAGACTGAGAGAACTGGGGCTGTTGAGTCTTGAGAGGAGAAGACTGAGAGGGGACCTTATTAATGTCTATAAATATCTGAGGGGTGGGTGTCAAATAGAAGGAGCCAATCTCTTTTCTGTAGTGCCCAGTAATAGGACAAGGAATAAAAGGCATAAACTTGAGCATAGAAGGTTCCACTTCAACATGAGGAGAAGCTGCTTCACTGTGAGAGTGACAGAGCACTGGAACAGGCTGCCCAGAGAGGTTGTGGAATCTCCTTCTCTGGAGAATTTCAAGCCCCGCCTGGATTCCTTTCTGTGTGGCCTGCACTGGGTGATCCTGCTCTGGCAGGGAGGTGTTGGACTCGATGATGTCTAGAGGTCCCTTCCAACCTGTACCATTCCATCATTCTATGATTATTATTTTTTCTTTCGGCATGTATTTACAGCCTTATATAACTCTGATTTATTGTATTTATGGCAGTATTGCTGTCACTGTTCCAAAGCCCTTTTATCCATAGCATGTGGAGGATTCTTGCTCCCCTAAGACTGATGCTAACATCTCTTACAGGTTTAGAAACAGGGCTGCTACAGTTCATTTGTTTGCATCCTTGAGCTGATAATACAATGATCAGAACAAAAGAATTAATGTCTCTACTTAAAATACTGATTGTTTAGGTCAAAATACACTTTGCAAGAGCGAATACTTAAGGCTGATTATGAATGGAAATAAGACAGCATAATCTCATGTTTATACTTGTCTTTATCAACTTCAGTGTTGTCACTTTGATTTATATCAAATGAGAACCACTTTCATTATGTATTCCAGGTTTGAGCACTAAGATTTTAAGACAGTTTCTGACGGCACAAATCTTAAACAGAGTTTTGAACCTTAAAATGTACTTTCTCTTGTTTTCTAGACATTGGGGTTTCTCATTCTGCACAAAAATTGCAGTTTGCAAATGAAAATGCAGCATATTACCTGGTTACATATGTTCCTATGTGATCTGAGAGCCAGACCTGATGTTTTTCATCCCATGCATCTTTCTAGTAGGAGGGAATCTTCGGTTACACATGATACTTAACTTGCAGCTAAGCAGTGCTTGTCTGCAATACATGTCCTCGCTGAAACTTGTCCAACTGCTTTGCTGCCTTCTGGCAACAGGTGCATAGCAGGAAGACAACTCTCCTTGATAACCACTGTCTGGAGTTAGTCTGCAGCTCTGACAATTATAAAACAACTTCCTTCCTTCCTTCCTTCCTTCCTTCCTTCCTTCCTTCCTTCCTTCCTTCCTTCCTTCCTTCCTTCCTTC